>PVIC010044796.1:0-14846 GCA_004025085.1 Thryonomys swinderianus
GGATCGAACTCAGGTCCTTGCGCTTGCGAGGCCGGCGCCGGAACCACTGAGCTAACCCTCCGGCCCTGAAGGAGAGTTTTGATTGATGAAGTTCGGACCCAGCATCGTACAGCAGAACACAGGAGAATCATGCAAAGCCAAGTGACAATGGTTGAATAACTATACACTGTTTAAAGTATAAAACCTAACAATACTTTGTGGTTTCTATATACGTTGGAAACATAAAGACAAGCACAGGGCAGGAAACACAATTCAAAAGAGGCGCTCTCTAAGCAGTACGTAAAGAAATGCAGTCTGAAGCGGGTAGAAATGTCCTTTCCAAGTATTTTTTCCCAGCTGAATGGTGAATTCCAAAGTATTGATCATATTACCCTCTAGGCATTTTGAAAGTTGTCAATAGTTCATGAAAAATAAAACAGCCAAAGGATTCAGTCCTTTAAAGGAAAGCTGGGAACGAGAAAAACACACACACTTATTCAAAGTGTGGGAGACGCCGTGCTGTGTCATGGTGAGATTTTACGTGGGAAGCTCAAGACAAGGTTCCCACATGGTGATAACCAGGGCCGCACAGACTCGGAGGCCGAGCGTCTTGACCTGGTTCTAAAAGCAGAGGTCGCTTCTCCTCCAAACTGATCATCGCTCCTGGAAAGAAGAGGAATTGTCACACGGTGCCCATGTGCCCGGGTGAGGGATCCTTGCGGCTGTGTGGGCTCCGCGTGGCAGCGTGTGCCTGCTGGGCAGGGACAGCGCTTGGAAATGGCGACTGTTTGAAGCTGTTGGGAAACGGAACCTTGAGAAACACTTCAAGGAAGAGGACAGAGTGGTGAATTGCAAAGAAATAAACTCTCGTGATTCGATGTCCAGATGCTACAATACAGGAACGTGAGGAAGGAAATGGGGGCCCAGGACCCACCAGGGACTGAAGCGAGCCTTGAGCCCTGGAGGAGAGTGAAGAGAGAGACTCCAGTGCAGAAAAAAGTCGCAAGTTGCACTTTCTCCTGAAACCCTGACTCCCTGTGCGGGAGGGGTGCGTTGTGGTGACTACTGGTGGCCCCGCGGCCTCCGCAGAGAAGGATGCCGGTGAAGCAGAGCCTCGCACGCAGCAGGCTGCGCTGGTGAGGATTTGGATCCAGACACCGCCCAGGACAGGGCGCTGCGCTGGTTACCGTCTTGGACGTGAACTAACTGAGCTCAGAGCAACTAGAGGAGCGAGCTGCGCCTAGCGGCTCCCAGGGTCAGGGTGAGGAGGAGCGCGGTACAACCCAGCAGGAGCTCGAGGAGACAGTCAAGACACAGGAAGCACAGAAAGTGCTGCAGGCTGAAAAAAGTCAGATTCCAGCCTCACGGCTAGAAGCCAGCCTGAGCTTCAGAGGAACCGTAGGTACAGCTCGCTGGGATGGTGGGCTTCTCGCTGTGCATCTACGGCTGCCCCGCTGGGGTCAGCCGCAGGGGTCTGGGCTCTGCCCGCTCGGTGCACCAGACAGCAGAGCCACACCCTGAAGTGGACGTTCTCTTCTTTCTTTTTATCTCTTTTCGTTTTTTCTTAGTTGTTCCTATTTTTATATGAGTGTGAACATCGTTTCTACTTTCTTGTTGTTCTGTCCTTGTTTCTATTTCTTTTTTTTTTTTGCTTTTTGAGACAGGGTCTTGCTTTGTAGTTCAGGCTGGCCCTGAGCTCACTATGGTGCCCAGGCAAGCCGCCGCGAACTCAGCAATCCTCCTGTCTCTGCCTCCCGAGTGCTGGGATGACAGGCGTGAGCCACCACGCCTGGCGTTGTGGTATGCGGTGTTGATTGTTGGCGGGCGTGAGTCTCCACGCCCAGCATTATATGTGGTTACCGGGAATCGAACTCAGGACCTTGCGCTTGCGAGGCAGGCGCCGGAACCACTGAGCTAACCCTCCGGCCCTTTGTTTCTATTTCTTCCTTCTCTCTTCCCATCTTGTCTTCTTGACAAATTCCCCAAAGTTCATGTAGTTTTCTTCTGTCCTTTAGCCTTCCTTCTAATCTCTTCCTCTTCCTCTATTTCTGTTTCTCCCACTTCACCCCTTCTAAACTGTCTTCTGTGAGGGCCAGGATTTTAGCTCAGTGGTTCCACTGCCTGCCTCAGTAAACCTAAGGTCATGAGTTCAATTTCTGGCAACAAAAAAATTTTCTTCTCTCCTCAAGGTAAATTCACTGTCTTGAGGGATCAAGTGAGACAAAGATGGTCACTACGTCCTTGTAAAAGGAACAATACAAGAGGAAAATAAAAATCATAAATATATATGCAGCAACTATCAGTTTACCCAACTACATAAACAAATACTAAAGCACCAGAAAAATCAAATAGGCATAAATACATTTGTAATGTGTGACCTCCATACCCCATTGTAACAAATAGGTCAACTAGACACAAAATTGGTGAAGAAATATCAGAACTGAAGCCAACTTGTGAGCAGATGAACTTAGTAGGTGTCTACAGTGTTCTACACCACAACATCAAAATACACCTACCTCTCAGCTGCACACAGGATGTTCTCCAAATTATACTATTTACTAGCTCATAGAACATGCTTGAGTAAATGCAAAGGAATCGAAATTATCCCATCCACATCATCAGACCATAGTGCAATGAAATTGGGACTCAGTGACAGAAGAAACCACAAGAACTTCATAAACACACAGAAATTAATTAACATCCTCCTGAACATCCAATGATCACAGATGAAATTAAGAAGAAATAGGACAGTTTCTACAATTAAACAGTAATCCCAGTTCAACAAACTAGAACTTATGGGATGGAATGAAAGCAGTTCTATGATGAAAATTCTTTGTAGTGAATCCCCATATCAGAAAAACAGAGCGAGCTCCAATAAAAAAAACTAATGTTGAACCTCAATCTTCCAGAAAAAGAACAAATCAAACCCAGACTTTGTATAAGGGAGGAAATTAAAACAGAGCAGGAAATTAACACAATTGAGACAAAGACAACAATACAAAGCACCAGTGAATTGAGTAGTTGGTTCTTTGAAAGATTAAATAAAATTAACAAACCCTAGCCAAACTTATCCACAAAAGGAAAGGCTCAAATGCATACAATTATGAATGAAAAGAGTGAAATTACAAAAGATTCTCCATAAATCCAGAAGATCATCAATACCTACTTCAAGAATGTATATTCTAATAAGATGGAAAACATAGAAGAAATAGATTATTTCCAATGGTACATTTTCCACAATGATTTTTGAAATTGTCAGTACTACTTAGATAACCCAAATTTTCAATGACATTTTGCAAGAAAATTGTAAAAATATAAATATGCCTTTAGTGAACTATTCTCCAGTCAGAGAACCAAAGTTCTCAAAGGGAACTTGATGACATTTTATTGGTATTTATCTCATTCATTTATTTTCAGTTTTCCATTTATCAGTCACATAGCACATTTTTAATAAATATTGTTTATTCAGATGCCATTTGTTAGCATTTACAGAGACACTGACTCAGATGTTTTTCAAAAAATTACTTTGTCATCCCACTCCATGATAACCACTTAAATATCGTGATAGAAAAATAAGTTTTTGTATTTTAGGTGTACCCTTCTTCTAACTGAACATAATATGGCAAACATGCTTAGATTCTAAGTACTTTCTGAAATCCAAGGATTTTAAAACCTGCTCAATGATAGAAGTAATGATTGTTCAGTACTGGAACATTTGTATTATAAATTTCTTCGGGGGGGGGGCAGGGATTTGACTCAAGTGGTTCTATGCCTACTTTGCAAGCACAAGAGCCAAGTTCAATCACTAGTAGCACAATAAATAAAAAATATTTTTAAAAAATTTATTCTTTGGTTAGAAAGAATAACAGTCATAGGAAAATATATAAATAGAAGAATAGGTGAATAGTTAATATTATTAATATGTGTTATTCATTGAGCAGTTTCTGCATGTAAAATGTAGGCAAAGAGGTGTACTTTATTTAATTCACAGGAAATCTGGGTACTGTTATTATTTGTGACTTTTCACTGAGATCGAGTTGAGTCTTGGAAAGTCTTGCCAGTGTCACACAGTTATTTAAGAGCAGCTGGATCCAGATGTGAGACCCCGTGTCAGGGACCTTCTGAAACATCTGTGATAGGTCCCTGTGTCATAAGATCTCTGAAGGTGTGAGACTGTGGCCTTATGTCTGACTGCATCTCTAAAAGCTAGAGGTCACCTGGGCATCATGAACTGGAGAGTGAGGTCTAAAATTATTCACTTTTCTCCTAGAATCATATAGTAAAAACCAACCTAACGAATTTTTTTTGGCACTAAGACTGTGTGTTAGCACCAAAAAAAATTCCTGAATCCATTTCACCCATTCCCTAAGGAGTACGGGCACCAGTGTTCAGACCTGTAGGTGTGGAGTACATGTAGCACAGCATTAGTTATTCTTCCTTTTTATACTTCCAAGCACGGGGTGCTAATGTGCCTCCCCTCGATATTAGAGAACCAAAGCTCTCAAAGGGAACCAGAGGGGAAGAACTGTGATCAGAATTGACAGTGAGCTTCCTGCCAGACACCCCCTGAGCCCCAGATCTGCTACTTAGTAGCAACAAAGCACCAAATAAAGCTCTTAGTTTCTATAGCTTCCATTTCATTTCCTACAGAAGAACAGCACTTCCTGGCCTACACCAAGTCCAGGAAAAATGCAAAGCACTGTTGGTACATAATTAGCGTTTGATTTTTTTTTTTTTTTTTTTTTTTTGCTTTTTGAGACAGGGTCTCACTTTGTAGTTCAGGCTGGCCCTGAGCTCACTATGGTGCCCAGGTGCTGCCTCCAATTCAGCAATCCTCCTGTCTCTGCCTCCCAAGTGCTGGGATGACAGGCGTGAGCCACCACGTCCGGCACTGTGGTATGTGGTGTTGATTGCTGGTGGACATGAGTCTCCATGCCCAGCATTGTATGTGGTTACCGGGGATCGAACTCAGGACCTTGCGCTTGCGAGGCAGGCGGAACCACTGAGCTAACCCTCCGGCCCTAGCGTTTGATATTTTTGATAAGGTTCAAGGAAAAGTATTAAAGGAATAAGAGAAACGTACTTGGTGCCGGGCAGTGTTAGTCCTCGCAGCCCCGGCCTCGGCCTGCACGCGATGGAGCTCTGTCCGCGCCCCGAACAGGAGGAACCGAACCGGGACACACGGGACACGAGGGAAAGCCCAGGGCTGGAGCACCGGGAGCGGGGACAGGTCTCTGGGGTGCCCCGCGCGGGAGAGGCCTGGCAGAGGGGACGGCAGCGCCCGCGCGGGTGTCCGTGGGCAGGCACCGACACTCCGCCGTCACTCACGCTCGGCCCCCGGTCACATCCCCGCTCCTGGGGACTCGTGCTCGTGCCAGCTCCTGCGGAACTACGTGCCACCGAGGGAAAGGGGAGCACAGGTTCTGTTTCGGAGACCCCGGCGTCCTCCTGGGGTTTGAAACCTGAAGGTTCTGTGAGCTGCGCGAGGAGTCGCCGCGGGCATTTCCCGGAGCCTGGCAGCCGCAGGGGCTGCGGTGCGCGATGTGCGCTTCAGCCAGGCCGAGCTGGGCCGCAGCTGTGAGTGCCAAGGCCGCCAAGCCGGTGCCCCGGGGAGAGCTAGGCCCCACGGAGCAGGGCCCCGGGGAGAGAGGAAGCCCCTTGAGCGCCCCCGTCACATGAAGACAGAGGGGCCTGGAGACCCTGGTGCCGGGGGCGGGGGGCCAGCGGGCTGCAGTGTCACCCCACGGAATGAAGAAAACCAGTTTCGTACTCGCAGAGGAAATTTCTCAACAACAATGATCAGAGGAGCCTTAAAATTAAAGAGGAAAAGGAAAAGAAGTATTTAGCAGTGCGTTTCTGTAGTCTTGGAACAACCAGTCTTAAATTTCCCTGAACATTAATAAGTGACCAAACAAGTTGATGATTAAAACTTTAAATTCTCCCCCAGTTTATGGCTATAAAGTTTTCTAATTTTTCTTCTCCTGTAAGACTTTCAAACATGGAAGAAAGACCAAATCTCCTCAAAACAATAATTAAAATTAAAAGTATTAAAGCTATTTAAGTTACTTAAAACATTAAAATTATTTTAAAACTTCAGAATCATAGAGTCAATCATACATTGAAAAACACAGAAACATACATGATAGACAAATCAGTTAAATTGCCAGGTGAACTTCTATGGATGAATTCTCTTAGAGTCAGGAAATTCAAAGTCCTTTGAAGCAAAATCCTCCCAAAGCATGACTGTTGAGAGAGAAATAACATTTTCAAAACTTTCTGAAAACAAGACTGATAGCTAATGTCATGGATATTCCGGAGCAATCCTCTAAGACACAGAACAGACAGCTCTCGGATTTTAGCATTTATCATTCTTAGAGCTTCTACAGTCACTTCAAGGTGTCTCTGTGTAATCCACTCACACCCGAGGATGTTTTCAAGGATATTCTAAATAATTAACCTTCTCATATTGGAGTTCAAGGGTCTCTCTGTGATAAAGCACTTCAACACCTCAAAAGCGTAATTATAGGCATACCCTTGAGAGTTGGGATGTATCACATTCCCACAATGAGTGTGGATATTAACCCGATATAGCAGCAATTAGTTATTCTGAATTTTCTCCATTACCTGGCCTGCTGGATTGTGTCGGTGAAATATAGCTTGGCTTCGAGGAGTCCGTATAATTTCTGATTGCGACTCTGTCCCCAGCCTGGGATTGATTGCAGTTTTTCAAAGGCAAAGACATCAAAACTACTCCAACTCCCCTTTTGCTTTTCCCCCTCTGCTGAAGCAGTCATGTGTTAATAGGAGGTCTCCTTTAAAATGATCTTCTTTTCCAGATAAATAAGAGATTATTCTTGAAGGAGAAATAGTCCATTAGTTAAAATTATGAAAGAGTCCATGTAGGCCAAGGACTCATTTAACTATGATTAACTTCTTAATGTATGGAGGTTTAATTAGCCTTAAAATTGTAGTTTTTAATATGCAAAGTAAGCAGTCTTGAGCATTTGGCATTACACCAAATACCTGAAATCCCAGCGAAAATCTCTCACAAAAAATTATTCTGACCTCAGTCTCAAAATGCTGCTTCTCAAATACAAAACAGTAGTTTTACTTTTCTTTTTATCAACACAGCAATATAGCATTCCGAATATTTTCTAAAATCTTATATTGAAATCACCAAAAAGATGATTCCAATAGATGTCAAGACCTTCCCAGGAGAGAGGATTTTTTTTTTTTTTTGAGACAGGGTCTCGCTTTGTAGTCCAGGCTGGCCCTGAGTTCACTATGGAGCCCAGGCAAGCCTCCAACTCAGCAATCCTCCTGCCTCTGCCTCCCGAGTGCTGGGATGACAGGCGTGAGCCACCACACCCGGCACTGTGGTGTGTGGTACTGATTGCTGGTGGGCATGAGTCACCACGCCCAGCACTGTAGATGGTTACTGGGGATCGAACTCAGGACCACCACTTGCCAGACAGGCGCCGGAACCACTGAGCTAAATCTCCAGCCCGAGAGAGGATATCTTAATATCCTTCACCTCAAGCACCAATATATGAAATATTTAGTAAATAATGAAGTTTACCTGGAGTTTTTAAAGTATGTTTAAAACTTTTGAAAGACAAATACATTGTCATGCTTTTATTTACAATAAAAAATACACATGTGCAGTGTATGTGGTCCTTAGGAATAATGTAACTATTCTCAAAACCTTTCCATGGCTGCTGGGGATTTAGCTCAAATGGTACCGCACCAACCTTGGATGCACAAGGGCCTGAGTTCAATCCCCGGCACCACAAAAAAAAAAAAAAAAAAAAAAAAAACACCTTTCCATGGCTTCTCCTATAATGCTGAGTCATTACTGAACGTCTCTGCTGAGCCTATGGAATCCTAAGTAGCCCAAACCTCCACAGTGACTTTGACCTCACCTTCTACCTGCGGGGCTAACTACATCTCTTCTCTTCTCTACCCACTTCCAGTTCTTCCCTGTGCCTCAAACCTTTTGTTCATCCTATTCCCTCTCTCCAGCGGTTCTTCCTTACTTACACCCCAGACCTCGATTCTAATGTCATCTTTTCTCTTAAAAAATAAATAAATAAATAAGTTGTCTGGAGATTTAGCTCAGTGGTTCTGGTGCCTGCCTAGCAAGTGCAAGGTCCCTGGTTCAATCCTGGTAACCACACACCACAATGCCAGGCATGGTGACTCATACCCACCAGCAATCAGTACCACATACCACAGTGCAGGGCGTGGTGGCTCACGCCTGTCATCCCAGCACTCGGGAGGCAGAGGCAGGAGGATTGCTGAGTTCAAGGCTTGCCTGGGCTACACAGTGAGCTGAGGGCCAGCCTGAACTACACAACGAGACCCTGTCTCAAAAAAAAAAAAAAGCACTTTTACACACACACACACACACACACACACGTCCTACTCCAGTCTCATCCTGTATTTCTATTTGTTTTATAACTTCCTGTTTACCCATTATATGTTACCTACTCATGGAATACACCATTTATGGAGAAGTTTTACTTTAATTCTTGTGTAACCAAAGTTTAAAGTAGTACCTACCATTCACTATTTTTTCAATAAAAATGTTTTAGGAAAATTAATAAATAAATGAACACAGTCCATTTTTTAAAGCAAGCACAAATATTACTTTCATGCCTGGCATATGGCATTAAAACTGTCTAAAACGCTTATCTTGAAAAGCTTCAGCTTGCCTATAATCTTTTTCAGTATAGATTTTTATTTTCCTTGTAACTCTAATAAAGACATAAAAACCAAACTCTGGAAAATGCCATAATCCTGACCATTCATAATAAACTAGCCTAAATAGGACACATAAATCGAAACAAGAAGGTCGGAAGCCGCTTCGCAGACAAGGGTCGCTCTTGGCGGTGCCTCTTGCCGTCCAGAGCCGGCGCTGGAGCGGGAGGAAGAAGGACCGGAGGGCCGAGGAGGCCGGGGCCGGCCGGGCCTCCCGAGTGCGGCGGGGCGGGGCGCCCCGGGCCGGCCGTGTGTGTCCCCCTGACCGGGCGCCGCCAGCTCTGTGTGTCCCCCTGACCGGGCGCCGCCAGCTCTGTGTGTCCCCCTGACCGTGCCTCGCCAGCTCTGTGTGTCCCCCTGACCGGGCGCCGCCGCGCTGCAGGGTCGCGGGACACCGCGCGCTTCTGCAGTCTGTGCGTCTCAAAACGAAGGCCGTAGTGAGTGACTCGGGGACCCCCGACACTCCGCAGTGCGCGGCCGACACCCGCTTCTTCCCGCGAACCTAACGCCGCAGGGGAAACGTTCGCCCTGAACGTGCACAAACTGGAGTTTAATTCCTCAGGGCTCCACCATTTCGCCCGACTCACTTGTTCGGTGCTTCTGGGAAACGGTCCGTTGCGGCCTGGTCACGCCCGAGCTGCGCCCACAGCCCCGGGCACGGCTCCAGCCGGCGTCCGCGGCTCAGGGCGGGACACGCGGCGCCCAGGCTGATGACACGCGGGACCGCGCCGGAGGCGGGAGCGCGCCGAGGGGCCACCCGTCCCCCTTAGCTCAGCCCGTCGTCCAAGCATCTGGACGCGGATCTCGACGCCTTGAGACATCTGACAGCAGGAAATCACGG
The DNA here is from genome assembly GCA_004025085.1 of Thryonomys swinderianus. Classification (NCBI taxonomy): domain Eukaryota; kingdom Metazoa; phylum Chordata; class Mammalia; order Rodentia; family Thryonomyidae; genus Thryonomys; species Thryonomys swinderianus. Next base: position 9,581 of record PVIC010044796.1, read on the forward strand.
AATCGCCCGTCGTGACGTGGAAAGGGGGAGAAATAAATTGCCGGGCAAAGCCGGAGCCCGAGAACGGTGGGGGGCGGGGCCCGCGTGGCAGGAGCAGGGCTCTGGCTGCGAGTGGAGCCTGGGAGGGGCCTCGCTGCTCCCGGAGGGCGCTGCCCGGGAAGAAGGGGCTGCAGGCTGTGCCCCGCCAAACTTTCGCGCGGAAGCCCAGTCCCGGGGTGGTGGTTCCAGACGGGGCGAGTCTCCGGAGGAGCTCAGGGCGTGAAAGCGAAGACCCGCCCGTGAGATGAATCCGCGCCCGGGGGAGCCCGCCTCACGGCGCGGGAGGACAGCAGGCTGCGGGGCGGAGGGCCAGGCCGGGCTGCTGGCCCGGGGCCTGCGCTCGCGAAACTGCCCGGGCTGCGGGAAGGAAATTCCTGCCGCCTCCGGACAGCACAAAAGGCCGTCGGGCCAGGCTAAGCAGCGCCGTGGTCTCGTGGGAGACAGACGCGGGTGGGAGCAGGGCCGGGCCACGGCGCACGGACGGGGCCCGCTGAGGGCGGCACTCCTGCCCACTCCGAGGCCGGGAGGGGCTGATGGGGCCGGACTGAAAGGAGGGGCCGGGCTTGAGCGCGGGAGGGAAACGACGGGCAGCGAGAGCGAAACCCGAAGTGCTCAAACGCGCCGCGGCCGAGCCGGAGAAGCCCCCGCGCGTCTGCCCGCAGCCGGCCGGCGCGGAGCCTGCAGCTCCGAGGAGCGCGGGGCTGGTGCGCACGGCTGCGGGGCTCCCTGCGCCCGAGGAGACGCCGGGGCTGCCCCCCCCCCCCCGCTCCGGCCAACAGACCTGCAGGGAAGGAAGACGAAAGAATCTGAACCCATACCCTCCTGCCCGCCTGGCCCCGCTTCCTTCCCGCCCCGGCTCTGGCGCCCGCGTCCCCCCCGCCCTCCACTCCCGGCTGCGTCGCCTGCCCCACCGCCCGGGTTCTCCCTCCGCGCCGCTCAGTGCTCGGGTCTGAAGGCCGCGGAGCGGAGCCCAGCAGTTCTGCCCCCCGAGCGCCCGGGCAGCTGGCGGCCCCGCCGGCTCCGGGGAAGCGGCCGACAGCCGGCCAGGCCCTCCGTGGCCGCGGACTTGAGCCCGGCCGGCAAGGGGCGGCCCTCGTCGCCTGGGGGTCACTCTTCCCAGCGGCCGCCCTCCCGAGAGGACGGGTCCTACCCGCGCTGGGGGACACAACGCCCGACTCCCGGATCGGGCAACGCGTCCCCGTCAGCCTCAGGCCGCGGGCGGAGCTGGCCGCCTCCTCCGCTGAGCCGCTGGGGCCCGCTCAAGACGCCACCGGGTCCGCCGCGCCGCCCTCTCGGCCGCCCCGAGGTGACGCACGCGGCGCTGATTCCCTTGCACTCGAAACGCGCCCGGCACCTGCTGGTGGCCGCAGCGCGTCTCAGCTGTGGGGCTTTCCAATGCTCTGGCAACCGAGGTTCACTCTCTCGTGAGCGGCGACCCTCATCTGCACAGTCCCTCAGACCTGCCTGCTCCGGCCCTGCGCTTCTGCGCCGCAGCGCAGTCTACGGCGCCTCCTGCAGAACGGGCTGCGCCTCTGGCCGCGCATGGGCACTGGTGCAGCTTAGCGGGCCTGTGCCATTTGCATTATTTGCTTCTTACCCAGGGTTCCTGGGCAGCCTGCTGTGCAGTGTGGCTGGAGCCGGGAGGTCGCCCGTCGCCGTCCAGATCGGGATGACACGTCTCCTTAAAGGGAACGTCTCACTGTTCGTACGCATCCATATTTCTTTTGTCCGTGGGTGTCCCAGGGCGAGTCCTGCCTGGACATCTCTTCACGAGCCCTTGTGGAGTCAGGACCGCTCGGAACACTAAGCCCAAAGCGACTCACTCGTTTGTCCACAGGTGCCACCTGGCGCCCCTCTCACCCTAACCGGCAAACATTTTTCGGCCCCCGATGTTCCTCGCAGCTGCTCCTGGGCTTCGTGTTACCCTCCGGCCCCGAAATCAGTGCGCTAGGTTCACTTGTGAAAATAGCATGATAATATAACAACCCTTAATTAACCTTAAATACCATTTGATCGTTTCTCCTCCAAAAATATGGCTTCCTTCTAACTGAAATATGAGAATCAATGACTCAACATTCTGTGTGTTAAAGAGGCGACACATATGTCCACTGCTGATTAGCCCCAGTAGACGGTCTGCAAGAGATCGTTACAACACAATAAAATGGAGCCATTTTAAAAACGTGGCTGCACCTGAATCATCCGCTCTGATGGCGCCTCACACGGAGAAAGAGGCATCACTTGTACCAACGGATTATACGCACACACATTTGCTGTCAGCAAAGGCCAATACTAGCTTCATGTCAGCACCACAGCATGAAGAGAGGGCTCTTGACAGATAAGATCACACCTGGAGTGTAATCCTGGTTTATCAGACAGTAAAGCACTCAATTGTCCAAGAGATTGTAAAATTTAGGTTTTAGTACTTTATAGACGTTAGCTATACAGGCATTAAAGCAGATAAGAAAATGCACACAATCTTGAGAATAGATCTATAACACGGAGTCCCTCATTAATGCTTGTTAAAGATTTTTTCCCTAAGAAAGTACATAAAAATGACTAAGGTGGCCTACAATATGCAGACAAGAAAATATATAGTGCTGTAATAAAGTCAGGAAATATGTTCTATATTAACAAATTCACTCTTCCATCCATAAATTGTATGCAAGGAAGATTAAATAATTTCAACATGACAGAATTTGTTAAAAACAAGGTGTATATAAATCTTCGCCTTCTTTTTTTAAACTAATCTCCTCCACATTTGCTCAGGGATGATCAGGACTGAAAATAATCGCCCAATTTGACACTCTTTAACATACACATCCTCAATTTCTCTACTGAAATCAAATTAGATTATAAAACTATTGAGTTTTTGGATCCTTAAATGTTTTGAAGTCTGTAACATCTAACAGACTGCAGCCAAATCTATTTCAAAAAATACATTTGAAGGTTTTGATAAACATATCTTTTCTTTGGCTCTGACTCTGCTTCCGTCCTGGGCACAATTCTCTGGTATTCAGGACACCCCTCAGCTTCCAAGGCTGCTTCTCAGGGGTTCTCTCAGTAGTGTTCCAAAACTCTGCTAAATGTCAAGAAGAAAGTTTGATTTCAAGGTTTAATTCAAGTTGATTATATTTAATCTTTTTTTTTTTACAAACTAGTCTTTGAAATATTGTGGCAATGAGATATCCCAGAAAAATTTGAAAGAAAATTTTAAAAGAGCTACAGTCCTTTTACTATTCACTGGATGCCAAAGAAAAGCACGTGGGGGATGCAGCTTATTGTTCAGTGAGTTTCTGGGTAATTAGTACAGGGTACCCCCCATGAGGATGTGCCACACACCTCTTATCCTACTCTTCGATTTTTTCAAATTCATTAGGGTACAAAGGCAGCTCAGACAGGCTTAGCAGGTAGAACAGTGAAGGCTGAACCAAAGCTTCCAAGTTTAAAGATGGATATACTTTCCAGTGATTTCTTGCCAGGAAATAACTACCTGGTCTACCTTGACATATCTTCCATTCTTTCTGAAACAGGAGTAACCTGTAAGTTCCAGGAAAATATGAGGGAACAATCTCTGAGTGTCACACTGATCATTTGATTTCTTGATGTAAGTACTTTCTCATAACCCTTTGATGATTACCTAAAATAGCATTTATTTGTGGTCCCACGCCTTGATTTCTATCCTAGTCATGAATAAGAAAGACGGATGACAGTTTACAAGTTGTACAGGAAAATTTACCCTAAGGTTGTGCCCAGGAATTCTTAACTTAGTGGGGGAAGGCTATGGAAAAGGGACAAGTAGAAAAACATAGGATGCTTTCCTTTAAGAAAGAAAGTCACCCTGTCACCATCACCCACAGCAATTGCAGAATACCTGTCCATGGGCTGAACTAGCCCCTCTGTCTGGAAACACCCACAGAAGCAACGGGAGAACTTCACAGGGTAGAGGCCAAGGGGGTGATGTGGTGTGGTCAGCACGCAAGCTGGGGTGCTCCAGGTTCTAGCCCCAGCCTTCTTTGCTTCTTGGAAGGTGGCGGAGAGCTTGTGAGGAAGGAGGAGAAGGGGGCTTCCCAAGACTAAAACATGAGGCTTATAAACTGAGACAGTGACTTACACTTGTGAAAAGGGCTGTAATGCTCTACAAATTCCAGAAATACAAAAACAATGACCCACTGCCTCCTAGATCCTATTAATCGACTTAGAGCCAATTGTGTCAAAATTTCAGTCCTCTTGCAGCATGAATAATGGTTACATCTGCCCCAGACGTTCCCTTTGGGTCTTTTTCCCAACAGAAGTGTGGTGCAGGGGGAGGACCCTGCTCAGCCTTCCTGACACCCAGTGCAATCCAGCACAGGCTGGAAGCTATGGCGCACTCACCCTTTTCTGGGGCCCAGACAGGAAGGAAAAGGCCCAAAGAAAACTTATTGTCACAATCTTTGTCTTCCTCCACCTTGTCCCTTTTTTTTTTTTTTTTTTTTTTGCTCTGTAGTTCAGGCTGGCTCTGAGCTCACTATGTAGCCCAGGCAAGCCTCCAACTCAGCAATCCTCCTGCCTCTGCCTCCCGAGTGCTGGGATGACAGGCATGAGCCCCCATGCCCAGCACTGTGGTATGTGCTATTGATGGCTGGTGGGCGTGAGTCTCCACGCCCAGCATTGTATGTGGTTTCTGGGGATCGAACTCAGGACCTTGCACTTGCAAGGCAGGCGCCGGAACCACTGAGCTAACCCTCCGGCCCTACCTTGTCCCTTTTTAAAAATATCTCACACCAGAAATTTTTGATTTCATCAAATCACGCACATGTTTAAAGCCTGTGTCCAGTCCAGTGTGTGCCCACTTCAGCATTCAGATACAACAAGAGTATAGAAGAAAGAGAATGCTTTCAAGGATGAAGCAGGAAGGGGACAGGTGCACCAGACTCAGCATATTCATTTCCCCAGATTTCCCAACCACAGCTCCTGCCCCCAATCCTTCTGCCCCAGTAAGATTATCAGGTACAGAAACCTCCAGAAGGAAACTCACTTTTCCAGTGTGTTCAGGCTTATGATGACCAAGTCGGGTAGCTATGAAGTCCCATCAGCTTCAGTTCCCTGCTACAGCTACCTTGTCATTCTCCAGCCCCAGGGCATATATGAGGGAGCCCCACCTCATCCTCAAGACATAGATTCCTGCCTCCTGTCCTGGGGACTCATGCTCACCACAAGGGCCAAGTGAGAGGCCACTCAGTGCCCA
>PVIC010044797.1:0-14874 GCA_004025085.1 Thryonomys swinderianus
CCCTTTTTTTTTTTTTTTTTTTTTTTTTTTTTTTTTTTTTTTTTTTTTTTTTAAACAGAGTCTCGCTTTGTAGTTCAGGCTGGCCCTGAGCTCACTACATAGCCCAGGCAAGCCGCAAACTCAGCAATCCTCCTGCCTCTGCCTCCTGAGTGCTGGGATTACAGGCGTGAGCCACCACACCCAGCATTGCATGTGGTTACCAGGATCGAACTCAGGACCTTGCACTTGTGAGGCAGGTGCCAGAACCACTGAGCTAAATCTCGGGCCCTGGTTCTCTCTTAATTTGGGTTATAATTTTGGGTGGTGTTTTCTTTACTCTGATTATATCAAACATCTTCCCAAAGGAGATTCAATCCAGTACCATCAGGGTTAGGTGCTTCCTCCTTGACAGTGGTTACTTCCCATGGCTCTAAGTGCACTCTAGTGGAGCTGGGCTGTGCTGTAGGGTGGGTGTTTCTCCCTCTACCTAAGCACCAGGATGTAAACTGCCTCCAAGGTACAGCAGCACAGGGTCAGCATGGGTGAACTCGGTCTATGACCCTGGGGGTGGCTGAAGTTCCCATCTAGTTGGAGGTCACTTTTCCCTTCACAGTACAAGCTCTCCTCACTTATGGACAATCCCTTCAGTATTTTGGAACTCTGGCCTCGTAAGGTCGTATCTTTCATTTATTTTCCCCTGTCCACTTACCTGCAGCCTGGACCTTGGGTGAATGTGGGGTAAGTACCAGACCCCAGAAGCCACTTGAGTAGCTGTTTCTTCCTTCCAAGGGGACAGTCACTTCTCTGTGATCGGTGCTTAGATGAAGTCATTTTATTTATGGCTTGGGCAAGGGCTGACAAATCCCATCATTCCAAGATCAGTCTTTCAGCATGTCAATCAACAGTACTGTTGTGCAAACCCAGGCACACTGCCAGGCTATGAGCTGGGAGAGTGGCTGCTCCCTCCTTTGGTACTCTGGGAGAGGGTAACCCCTTTCCATGTTTCATTAGTCGCAGCAGCAGGGATGTACACCTTAGTGCCCCTGAGGGGCTGTAAGAGGGTGTATGAGAGCAGCACTGGAGATGAATGCAGCCACCACCCTTCCCTAACAAATTCTAGACAGCCACCGGAGCACCATGCGTCATTCTCTGAGAGGGTGTCTCCTGCTTTCCCACCAAAACCACAAAGAGCTTATCCCAGGGGTGTACACAAACGGTTTATGTATGGCTGGCCCAAGCAGTGATGGTCATCAAGGTATGTGCACAACTAGATGTCTCCAGTCAGCTCCTGGTGTCTGGTGCTCAGCTGCTGACCAGTGGCAAATCCAATCATTCCACTGTGCTGTTCCTGCCTGTTACAAGTAGAACCCTCGGAGACCAGCTTGTAGGCAATCACTAGTCAAGCAGGGATAGTGCTATGTGATGACTCTTACTGCCCAGACCATTTTAGAATGAGAAGAGATAGGACACCCAAGAAACCTGACATTCAGTGCAAGCAAACTGCTCATGCCTTTGGACCAGAGTCACTATCTTCTAGTAATTCTGCCCAAGTGACAAGAGGAGACAAACCTGGTGTATGTTCTCCAGGCCCTTTAGAAATCATGGCCCTGTTCCTTTGGCCACTATGAGAGTCCACAAAAAGGGTGATATTGCAGACAAATTCTCAGGTAAAGTGAAGAGGGTGTCACATGCTATGCAGGACCACACAGGTATCTACTTGGAATGAAAACACAGATCTGCAGGAAGCACTCTGTGAAAGCAAGAGGGTGCTGTGGGACTGTAGCTGGGGTGCATATGACGATGGAGAGGGTATAAATAAATCCTTGTGCTGGCAGGAAACTGTGTTATGGAGGTATAGGGAAGAGCTGCCGTGAGCTCTTGGCAGAGGTTCACCTGGCCCATGGACACTATTGTAGAGCAGATCTGGGAGGGAAATGTATGGCTAGGTCATGCAAGGCCTTCTCAGTCTAGCTACCAAAGAGATGATAATGTGGGCCAGAATATTAGGCCACAGTTACTATAATTCATATTGGAGATATACAAAAGCAATTCAAATGCCCACCCTTGATATCTGTAGTCTCTGGACAAAACAAGACTGACAAAACCTTTGCTGCACAATCAAAATGATATGAAGGAAGGAAAGGAACTTGAAACTAAAAAAGATAGGGCTTCAAAATATGCTCAGTGTTGGTCAGCCTAAGAAACTGGAGAATATGTCTTCTTGTCCACTATCTCTGTCTCATACAGAGAAACTGGTAATGATGTATTTATCTTTAAAAACACAAAAGAAAGTACCTTCATACAGTGTTATCCATACTGTTATACACAGCTGCTTGGTTACTTAATATACTTTATTTTTTAAAAAGCAGTTGTAGGATTACAGAATAACACACCCAAAAAAAAAAAAAAGAAATTCCACATAATTCTTCACACCTCTTCCACAATTTGCAATACTGCTAACATCTTGTGTTGGTGTGTTACAATTACAGCTATGAGCAAATATTGACAGGACATTTAGGGAGGAAAGATTTGGTTAATATTAAGTAATGTACATGGTTTATATTAAGGTTCATTCTTAGATTTTCATTAACTGCCTGGAGTCCGGCAATCATCAGGCTTCACAGAGGCTACCTCCCCGCTTCCGGCCCATCCCTTGTGTGTCATGTAACTAAATAGTGACTAATTGGGAACTGACTGGGGAATCTCTGCTTTTGAGATCTGAAAAGCATTCTTCAGTAGGTAGTAAGGGTCAGATGTGTATCACCTGGCTCTTCTGCCATAAGGTCCCCAACAGTCTGGAACACTCATCAGTGGCCTGTATATAAACCACCCTAGATTGGGTACTCCAAGCAGGTACTGGAATAAAGCTGCTTTCCTAGCTTCTACACTTTATCTCTAGACTTACCCTGTCATGGGGCAAGTGACCTAACCTGTCTGTTAACAACTTGGTGAACCCTAGAAGGACCACTGATAATGGCTACACAGCCCAAGGTGGAAAAACTTCTTTCTAGGGGACTTTCCTTGCCTTCCTCAGTCACAGCACAGGCTTCCCAAGCAATCTCCACTGACAAGGAGCTGGATTTGGCTAAGCAGATGGCTCTTCACTGTGTACATCAGTTAAGTTCTTTCTTCACCATCTAGTAATGTTTATGTAGGTAATATCCCACCATTGAGACTTCTGCAGTTCCAGAATGCAGATTCAACCAACAGTTGAACTTTTCACCCAGTTCTGTATCAGTGGCATCTTTTTTGGGGGGGGGGTGGGTGCATGGACTAGTTGACAGGAAGCTTAACATCTGTCAAAACTTCAAAGGAGAAAATTAAAAGCTTGCTTTTCCTTCTCAGGGTTGGAGGGGATCTTGTGTGGCGGAACCCTGAGGTCAAGGCAGGTGATGCTAAGCTGCCAAGCAGAGGTGATGCTGCTCACACCCTAGAGGCACATAGACTGTGAGACACTAGATGTAGACCTGTGAGATGCCCTGCCACCAGCCTGGGTCTGCCACACAGCACTTTGCTCAGCACACAGTGACTGCTGTGAGGCTGAGATTGGAGCTGGCCTCCCAGGATGTGGACAGAGGACTGCAGGGGCAAGACAGTGGCTCAGTGTGCAGGTGGCCATGGCAGGCTACTTCACCTCAGAGGTGCTGAGGAGCTGGCACTGGGAAAGCAAAGCCAGCCAGGGGTGGGCACTGCTGTGACCAACAGCATAGGTGTTCTTATCTAGGATGTGGGCCAGACCTGGAGACTGTGCTCAGTTTTTCTAAGAATTTATGTATCTCCCACATGTTAACATCAGCAGCCATGCCCATTGGGGCCACCAGCACCCATTCAGCCTTCTTCCCAACAGGAGACCACTAAAAAGTACACTGTTTGGGCTCAAAATTAGTAGAACCAGTGTCCACATCCAGAAAGATCAGTGATGTGATTCTTAGGCAAGAGGACGCAGAGTACATGTGAACTTCTTTACCAGGAATGATGATGAAGATCTTCTCTCTAAGAAAGGGAAACTCCTGAGAATCTGGGATAAACCTGAAGAGTAATGGAATGCAGGGGATAACAAAGGCTAGAGCTGTGGAGACTTCCAGCCTCGTCAGTGACATACAAAACCGCCTCAGCAGTTTTTACCAGCTCAGGAAACTGGTAGAAATTATGCAACAGTCTGCTTATATCAGTAGTGTTCCCTGTGATCACTTCAGACTGTTAGTCCATTTCTAGTCTTATTCACTCTTTTCTAAGTATGAAAAGATTTCTTCTGTCTAATGATAACGAAAATTGGCTGACAACCTGGGTTTTTGTAGCCAGTCTTGCTGTTGTACAGGACAGTTGGCCATGATTGTCCTATCCCTCTTTTTGCCTTGTTTATAGTGCTATTTTCCAGCCAATGGTTGCCTTACACTGCCAGGAGTGTTACAACTAAGTAAGCACTTGTACTATAGCACTGTCTAGCAATGTAATTTGGATGCCCTCTGTAGTTTGTAGTGAAAGGCTTAGTGTCATGTGCCATTTTTTTTTTTTTTTTGAGACAGGGTCTCAGGGCCAGTTCAGGCTGGCCCTGAGCTCACTATGGTGCCCAGGCAAGCCACCGTGAACTCAGCAATCCTCCTGTCCCTGCCTCCCGAGTGCTGGGATTACAGGTGTGAGCCACCACGTCAGGCATTGTGGTATGCGGTGTTGATTGTTGGTGGGCGTGTCTCCACGCCCAGCATTATATGTGGTTACCGGGGATCCAACTCAGAACCTTGCACTTGCGAGGCAGGTACCAGAACCACTGAGCTAACCCTCCGGCCCTGTCATGTGCCATTTTAACTGACTGCTTGTTAGAACTCAGATAATGGACTCACAAATCAGGATATGGTGACCCACATATTCCATAAGCTAAAGCAACAAAATACTCCAAGGCCAAGTTTTTCTGCTAAATGCTCCAGAGAGAAGACAAATAAATATACAAATCAAAGTACAGTACAATGTCTATTATTTCTTCCATTTCAAGCACACCAACTCTGGGCTTTTTCTTTGACGAGAGTAAATAACTTAAAATGACAACTCATCTTTCCTAAGACTAACTTACCTATGATGATTAGCATGGCTGTGTCTGAGCTGCAAGTCAAGTTTGCAGAATTAAAGGTATATGGATTTACATGCAAGATAATTCAGAAATGCTTTTGTACAATGTGCACTGCAGCTACACAAACGTAAGACAGTCAGTGCTGAGTGGGATTTTTATGGTTGAAGCCAATTTTTTCTACATTTGTTTTAACTGAATATATAGAAACAGCAAAATTAGACAGGGATTTATTTGGGACAGTCTGCTCTGGAGTAGGAAATTTAATCTACTTTGGAAAGAAAATGAGAGCCCGAAAAATTGACAGCTCAGGAACATGTAAATGCTTTGACACTTTTCCACAAGAATGGGAAGACAGTGCTTCAGCCTCTCTGTTCATTCATGTATCAAGTGTAATGCTAACCGCATCACAATCAGAGGAGCTTGGAATAAGTGGTTTAAGTGAAGTCACTGTGCTTTTCTGAAAGCAGCTTTAGGTAGACTCAGGAGACAATGATGGAAGCTGCTTTCTGACATTCCTGAGTGATCAGTCTGGTGGGGGAATTGCTTCAAATACACCAGCAAGCACATGTTTGAAAACAGAACTGAGTGTGAGCAGATGGCCTCTTCCACAGTAGGAAGATACTGAAGGTACTCCCCCAGGGATCCTTTGGATATGAGGCCGTATTTCCCAACATGAGCCCCAGATACAACTGACAAAGGGAAACTAACCAACTTTTTTTAGTCAATACTGTGACAGATGGCCATGCTGGGGACATCAGAGGAAACCAGAACCCCCAACACCTGAAGGGAGGACACCTGATTCTAGCAGTCACAAACTGAGTTGACCATTAAGGATGTTTCTATTCATACTCACCAGTGAGGCAGCCTTGGAGACATGGTCCCTTCACCCAGCCTGTCCGCTGAGAAATACATAACTAATGACAAGAACAGACTAAGGAAATAACGGCCTTCAGTTCTGAGACCTGCAGAACTGAGCAGCACTATGTGGCTGGGTGGTATCATCCGCCTTCCTGCTGTGCAAAGACTCTGCCAGGCTGGGAGAGCTCATCAACTGCCTGTATCAATCACACCTGCATCAGCTTCCAAAATAAATGGGCTCTATGATAAAGTCTTCTGTCCTCTCTAGCTGATTTCTGGAGTAAAACTTCCACTTTACTTCAACAATTGGTCTTTCAAATTAACAGGCCTGTCCCAGGACAAGCAGCTGGACCTGACCAAGTAACAGTTCCTCTTTCAAAATCTCAGTGCCTTTTCTTTTTACTTTTGTCTCACTGTATTCACTATAGTCTTCACAAGGATATTCAAAAGCAGAAGCAAAAGGAGTGTCTTAGCCAGAGGGCATTTGAATTTAAGACATTATGACTTAGCAGTAGTTTGCAGTAATTCTTTATCTTACTTAAGTTTTTGTGTACTCTGAGTTTGCTGAAAGGTTTTTATCATGAGTGTTTTACTGGTTCTGTCAAGTGTTTTTTCTGCACCTACGGAAAGGGTCAAAGTTTGCTTTGGCCTGATGATGTGATATTCAGTCTCCTACAACCGCAATACACAAAGTCATGGTGCATAATTCTTTTTATATGTTACTGAATTTGATATGATAATATTTTGTGGAAAATTCTGCACCTACATTCAAGATAGATTATTTCTAATTAGCATTTTCAATTTATAATTATCGAAACGATACATTTCTCAACATAAAATTTCCAATAATCTAGCTTGTATTATTCATAAAAACAACTGAAAGTATCTATAAAACTTAAAACTTTTCTAAGGTCGGGGATGTAGCTCAAAGGCCAATGCCTGCCTTGCAAGCACAACATTCTGAGTTCAATCCCCAGTACTACAAAAAAACCAACCAAACAAAAAAATGCCATACTTTTCTGAAACAGAGTCTCATTGTGCAACTCAGGCTGGTCTTGAACTCATTATGTAATCCAGGGTGTCCTCAAATTCATAGTGATCCTCCTGCCTCAGCCTACCCAGTACTGAGATTATGGGTGTGAAACAACATGCCCACTCTTCATATCCTAATCAATCTTAACAAAAGATGTCCTACACTTCTAGGTGGAACAGTCCTCCAAAGCTTAGCCAAAGCAATGCTGTCTTTCAGCAGCCTCTCACTAGATGCAGAGACTGTGTGCTGACTACAGCTCAACAAAATGACCTAGTACTGTGGCTTGACAGTATGGGGCTCCACAGAAGGACGGGTGGCAACAAAGTATAAACAACTTGTCCTTTACTTCTACATTTGCTATTTATATTAAGTGAAAAACCAGAAAAGTGTGTGGGGACAATTTCAGTAATGCTGCAGCCCTTAAGTTGCCCACTGCTCCATCAGTAAGCCAGTAGAAATTCATCTGCCAAACTGAATTTGTCCAAGTCATTGACTGTCAGTGCTCGCTCAATTCATAAACAGATGTTTCTTTTACCTTGATCTGGGAAATACATGCAGCATCTGTACAGACACAGCAGATCAAAAGATGAATCAAGCTGGGCATGGTGGCTAACGCCTGTAATCCCAACACTCGGGAGGCAGGGACAGGAGGATTGCTGAGTTCGAGGCTTGCCTGGACTACATAGTGAGCTCAGAGCCAGCCTGAACTACAAAGCAAGACCCTGTCTCAAAAAAAAAAAAAAAAAAAAAAAAGATGAATCAAGAAGGAGCATCCATGGGGAAATGCCAGGGTTACTATCCTGTGCCATGTCCATGGCGTGGCACACCTCCTCACACTCGATGACTGGAGAATACACCAGTCTCTGAGGGTCCATCTGGGATGCAATTACAATACAATAGCAGCCAATGTTTCAAGGTCCCTGTTATGGGTGATAAGGGAGGCTACTGACATCAAGATACCTGTGCAAAGGGAAATCCTGGGTGGTCATCTGCCTCCATGTGGGGAGAGGGACTATTATGGATGTCTTGGAAATATCATGTGGATATGGAAATAGCTTGAAAGTACTGAAAAATTATAGGAAATAATGTCACTTGCTAATGACAATGCAAAATGCAATATGATTTAAGTGAGAAAAAAATCCATGTAGGATCACAGAAGCCCTAGGGAGGCACCTGCTCACAGCAGCAGGGAATGAACTCCAATTACAAGCCTGTGTCAAGCAAGCGTAAGAGAACAGGAATAAAGCTGTTAAGGTGTTAGAGCTAGGGTGATGGAGGTTTGGCCTTCACAAGGTTACCTCAAGACAGGAGTCCTGAGGTGTAGACACAACTCATATCCTACCTTACTCAATCTGCCTGCTCACTGCATAACTCTGAAAATGGATGACCACATGGAATTGAGAAAAATGGGCTCCACAGCAAGCTTTGATCAAGCTAAGGTCCTTGTGAGGCAAGTTGGACAGCTACATGTCCCAGTAATGCAGTGTACAGCAAAAACACTTAAACAGGCAGTTCCAATGAGATTCTAGCCCCATTACGGAAAGAGCCAGAAGCCAGTACAGTAGATGACGCTGGCACAGCAACTGCTGACCACGTGGAAAGCCCTATAGCAGGGGGGTGCCGTCACTGTATCTCTTCTATGACAGTAAAGATAGTACATCCAGTGAAGGCTAGGAATAAAGGACTGACGATCAACTCCTCTCTAAGGTGGCCTATCATCACAATTTATAGAAGTGGCACGCAGACTTGTGCAGTCCTATCTGTTAGCCAAGTGATGAATGCCATGTGGGCAATATTGGGACTGGTATCCTTCCAAGCTATGGAACTGCTTCCAGTGACTGGATCAACAGTGAGGCTGGATAAGGGCTAGAAAGGACACCACTGCCCATTCCTGCACTTACTTATACCGAAGGCACTAGGAGGGGCACAAAACTAGAATGGGCACAAGTAGTGATACAGATGCAGACACCATTTAGAGAAGGGAAAAGCAGCCATTGGGCTTAGAAGTGGTGTGGATGGTGGTTGTTCATGAAGAATTGCTTCTAACTAACTATGCAGATCGCTAGGTGATCTTGAGAGAATGGGCCCTATGGATGGCACAGTAGAAAAGGGAGTACCAAGTGTTTGGTAAGCCATTTAAGTGACAATGAATTTTAAAGGTGGTATTTATACACAGGATGGCCTTGGACATGCTGACTCTTGCCTACAGAGGACCTTTGTTCACAATGGTAACACATATAATAAGGCTAAAGTAACAGACACTTTAAGCCACTTACAAGCAGATACTCCTGATAAAAACCACTTAGATGGCTTATGATGCTTATGCTAGGTTCTCTACCTAAAACATAGACTTTTGACTGGTGTTTGTGTTGTTCTAGGAGCAAGTGTATTGCTATAGTCTGAACTGCTGCTGTGACATAAGGGGGCTAGTGTTCAGCTACAGTTAAGTAAGGTATTTCTCTCCAAGTTCAGGAAACATCAGTGAGGTGGCACAAAAAAGAATTTAAAACCCAGAGGAGTGGGTGGAGTATAGGGAAGAGTCCTCCAAATTCTAGCCAAAGCAACTCCATTTTTTTTTTTTTTTGAGACAGGGTCTCACTTTGCAGTTCAGGCTGGCCCTGAGCTCACTATGTAGCCCAGGCAAGTCTCAAACTCAGCAATCCTCCTGTGTCTGCCTCTCGAGTGCTGGGATTACAGGCATGAGCCACAACTCCATTTTGTAGTGAGCCACTATTTGGCTTTCCAGTGGGCTCTAGCCAAGGGCTGAAGCTGTATACCAGGCTGTGGCACCCAGCACTGTGGCTTGACTGTACTTGCTGAGACCAGTGAAGCTCCCCATATGGATGGGTGGGAACACAGTACAGATAACTCTCCCCTAGGACAATATCATTTCCTTCTACTTTTTCCTGTTCACCTTAGAACCCTATAAAACCAGTAGCTTAGCCAAGGGGAGATAGCAACTTTAGTAGTGTTATAGCCCATATAAGTCATTCACTATACTGTCTTTTAAAAAATGTAAAATAAGCTCATTTGCCAATTGCAATTGTCCAAGTCATTCTTTGGACTGTTAATAGCCTCTCAATCCAGAGGCAGACACTTCTTCTACCTCGCTCCGAGAAATTAACACACACCCAGACCATGGGTCTCAACTGTCACTGTAACATAATACTGTGGGTGAAGATTACTAAACATTTGTCAGAACAGCACACTGCAGTGCAAATACTCTGACGTGTAGTGAAGTGTTAACTGATGACCAAAAACAACTAAGTCTCCGTTCATTCGTAAGTCTTTTCTCCTGCGTGTGTCCTCTGATGTACAATAAGGTTTGACTTCTGAGAGAAAGTTTTCCCACATATGTTACATTCATAGGGCTTCTCCCCTGTGTGGGATCTCTGATGTTTAGCAAGGTCTGATTTACGGTAGAAGATTTTCCCACATTCATTACATTGACAGGATTTCTCTCCTGTGTGAGCCCTGTAGTGTACTGTGAGGGACGACTTGTGACTGAATGATTTCCCACATTCGTTACATGCATAAGGCTTCTCCCCTGTGTGTTTCCTCTGGTGTAAAACAAGTCCCGACTTCACACAGAAAGATTTCCCACATTCACTGCATTTGTAGGGCTTTTCTTCTGTGTGAGTTCTCTGGTGCACAATCAGAGCTGACTTATGGCAGAAGGCTTTCCCACATTCCATACACCCATAGGGCTTCTCCCCAATGTGAATTCTCTGGTGCTGAGTGAGTTGTGACTTCTGGCAGAAAGTTTTGCCACATTCACTGCATTCATAGGGCTTCTCCCCAGTGTGTGTTCTATTATGTTTAGTTAGGTATGACTTATTGTAAAAGATTTTTCCACACTCCTGACATTCATAGGGTCTCTCTCCAGTGTGTGTTCTATAATGTTGAGAGAGGGTTGATTTATGGCTGAAGAATTTCCCACATTCAGGACATGAGAAGGGCTTCTCCCCTGTGTGAGTTCTCTGATGTACTGTGAGGTCCGACTTTAAGCAGAAAGTTTTCTCACATTCATAACATTTGTAAGGTTTCAATCCTGTATGAATTATCTGATGCCTGGTGAGTACTGATTTGTGGTAGAAAGTTTTCCCACATGCACTACATGCATAGGATTTATCCCCTATGTGAGTTCTCTGATGCTGTGTAAGATGGGACTTCTGACAAAAGGACTTCCTGCACTCTGGGCATTGAAAGGGTTTCTCACCTGTGTGTGTTCTCTGATGGACAGTAAGGTGTGAATTCATACAAAAGGATTTCCCACATTCATAACATTCATAGGGTTTTAGTCCTGTGTGTGTCCTCTGATGTTTGGTAAGGTCTGATTTCTGGTAAAAAGTTTTCCCACATGCGGTACACTGGTAGGGTTTCTCCCCCGTATGTGTTCTCTGGTGTAAAGTGAGGGCCGATTTATGGCCAAAGGCTTTCCCACAGTGACTGCACTCATAGGGTTTCTCCCCAGTGTGTGATCTATGATGTTTAATGAGGTTCGACTTCTCCCAGAAAGTTTTACCACATTCATTACACTGGAAGCGTTTCTCTCCTATGTGCACCCTATGATGTCGAGTGAGGTGTGATTTCTCCCAGAAAGCTTTCCCACATTCATTACATTCAAAGTACTTCTCTTCTTTATGAGTCTTCTGGTGTTTGGAGAGACATAACTTCCGCCTGAAGTCAATCCCACTTTCACTGTCTCTTGTATGCACCCCATCATGCTTTGAAGGGGGGGATGTCCCACAGAAGGATTTCTCATCATCACTGAACTCACAGTGATTCTCTTTTGAAGGAGATACCTCAGGGAACAAGAGGGATGAGCCATCACACAAAGCTCTCCCACATGCCTTATAGTCACAGTCATTCTCTTCTGTGTTCTCTCTCTTGTGTATATTGATTATTGCTTTTTCAAGGAATCTTTCCTGACTTTCATTATATTCAAGTGTTTTGTCTAAAGGTTCAATGTCTTCATGTTGAATGGGATCCTCTTGATCATCAAAAGAACTATGTTTTAAACATTCACTTTTCTCTCTAATATGAGTTTTCTCATGTTTGATTTTGAGCAGCAATTTCCCACAGGGATTAAATTCATCAGGATTTTTTCCTAAGTAGTTTTTCCTACTAATAATCAGTTCTGAAATATTGTTGAAACTCATTCCATATGAGTCACAATAACAAAGTATTTTCCTAGAAGGAAGAGAACTTATGTCCAAGTTAAATGATTTCCCTATTACATTACCTTGTTCTTTAGTCAGCATTGTGTTATTGATGAATACAACTCCCCACAAATGTTTAGGTTGGTTTTCTTGACTCTTCTCTTTCAGATGATCAGTTTTCCAAAATTCTAAAATTAAGAGAAATTAATCTTACCATAGAAATAAGAACACATTGACAGGCGTGGTGGCTCACGCCTGTAATCCCAGCACTCAGGAGGCAGAGACAGGAGGATTGCTGAGTTCGAAGCTTGCCTGGGCTATATAGTGAGCTCAGAGCCAGCCCAAACTACAAAGCGAGACCCTGTCTCAAAAAAAAAAAAAAAAAAGAAATAAGAACACATTTTTTTATGAAAGGAGATCTCTGTACAGATGCTATTATTGTTGTCTGTGGCTTTTTTGTTCCATTTCTAGAGGTGAAAATAAATCCAAGTATATAGTTTTCCCTATTACATAGGTCTGAAGTGGGGAAAAAACCCATAAAGACCCTGATATAGTGGAAAGGGGGAAAATAGTCTGGCTATTAGCATATATACATTTGCTTTCTAATGTATGACTAATAACTCAAATCTTTCCATTCAGCATACAAAAAACTGTGATGACTGTTGGACAGTATGTAAGCACATAACATTAGCTGTAACCAACTATGACTAGTATAACTAGGAGAGGAAAAAAAACCAACAAAAACATTTAAATCTTTACTGCTCAATTCTGGAGTCATGCCGAGCCCAGGGCACATTGGCCTCAGTCCTGAGTGAGGCCTTCAAAGTTCATGAAGTACAAATTTTCACTCTGGCTGGTGGGAACAGTTCTTCCCAGGGCCTTGTTTGAGGGCTGCCACCCTGTTGCCTGTAATTTTTTTTGAACGTTTTCAATAATTTCCTCACACACACACACTGATTACTACTTTGCTGAATACTCCAAGAGGCCAGGTGTATCTACATGCAGATAGCACCTGTGTAAACCAAGAGCAGTCTAAACATCCCTGGATTCATTGCTCCCAATGCCCAACTCAGTGAGGGTGCAGAGCACTGACTGGGGCTGCCAGTGGGGCAGAGAGCTCAGGTCTTGTGTTTTCTAGCTCTACTCAAGGATGTCCTCGATAATGTGATGACCATGGCCTGAGATTCCACGTTTCATGTACGTCCTCTGACTGACTCGGCTATCTCAGACAAGAAGGTAAATCTGTCCCTGTGATTCCTTCTTGGCTGGACAGAGGAGACTGTTTTTAACATAAATCTTAAGGTACAATTTTATTTTATTCATTCTAAAAAATAAGACTATATTTTGTCTTTGTTCTTTATCTTTCCATTAAAGTTTTAAAAGCATGTATTAATGATATATGAACAATTATACATATATGTGCACTTAAAAAACAAAGCAAGAGGACCAGAGATTTAGCTCAGTGGTTCCAGAGCCTGCCTCGCAAGTGCAAGGTCCTGAGTTCGATCCAGTTAACCACATACAATGCTGGGCGTGGTGACTCACACCCACCAACAATCAATACCACATACCATAGTGCCAGGCATGGTGGCTCACGCTTGTAATCCCAGCACTCAGGAGGCAGAGGCAGGAGGATTACTGAGTTCGAGACTTGCCTGGGCTACATAGTGAGTTCAGGGCCAGCCTGAACTACAAAGCAAGACCCTGTCTCAAAACAATAAAATAAAATAAAATAAATAAAGCAAGAGCTTCTTCATCAGTATCCCAAAGATATAGTATAAAGTATAAAATTAGATAAAAGGGAATGTTTATTTTTAACCATAGAAGATAGTAGTTTTCTAAAGTGTTTGAATTAATGACATTGTACAAGAATTTCCACTGATCTGTACTATCATCAACAACTGTTACTGTCTGATTACTTTTTTCTTTCTCCTTTTTTTTGGGGGGGGTGGTACTAGGGACTGAGCCTAGGGCCTTTGGATAGGACTACAATCACAATCACAACCCTTTTTATTTATTTAAATTTAAAGTTTGCAACAGGGCCTTGCTAAATTACCCAGACTGGGCTCAAATGGCTCAAACTCATGATTCACCTGCTTCAGCCTCCCAGGATTCTGGGATTATAGGCATGCACCACATCTCATGATTACCCAACTCTTTTCATCTAGACTGGCATAAAATATTTAACTCCAGTCTTATGATATTTCTAATTTTTTTTCTTTCTTCTCTTGTTTATTTTTGTTCATTTGTTTTATGAGCCAGGGTTGTTTCATTATGTAGTTTAGGCTGACCTCAAACTCACTATGTAGCTCAGACTGACCTCCAACTCACAGTGATCCTCCTGTCTCAGCCTCCCAAATGCTGGGATTACAGGTGTGTGTCACCATGCCTGGCTACCATCTTTTATTTTTTCTATATTCATTTCTCATGTGAAATGCTTGTCCATCCTTTTCAACTTTTTTTTTTTTTTTTGTAGTGTCAGAGATCAAACTCAGGCCCTTGTGCTCCCAAGGATGGTGCGGTACCACCTGAGCTAAACCCCTGGCCCTCAAACTTTTTTTTTACTGTGCTGTATTTTTAGTACTTTTTAAGAAGTCAACATTCAGAACATTTCTGAGTGTCTCCTATATGCTAAGCATTATTAAACTGCTAATTCAGCAGTAAAGATAACAGGCAAAATCTCTGCTTTCATGGAGCCTGTACTTCTTGACAAACAAGATATGCAACAATACATGTAAAGGTTAAATTACATCAGCAACTGCAATTCTGAAAACTGT
>PVIC010044798.1:0-14870 GCA_004025085.1 Thryonomys swinderianus
GGCTGGGCGTGGTGCCTCACACCTGTAATCCCAACTCCTGGGAGGCAGAGGCAGGTGGATTGCTGAGTTTGAGATTTTCCTGGGCTATGTGGTATGCTCAAGGCCAGCCTGAAGTATAAAGCGAGACCCTGTCTCCAAAAAACAAAAAACAATGAAATGTAGAAGGAGGAAGACAGAGAAAAAAATGGAAAGAACTCTTATGTAAATGTGGAGTGATGAAAAGGTTGAAGGGAGGAGAGGAGAACAGGAAAAAAGAAGAATCAAGATATATTATGTACAGGTACAAATTTCATATAATGTATGTGATCATAATGTATATCAAAAGTGTACAGCCCCAAAATACCAATAATATCAATATGTAAAGAGAGCAAACCAGAAAAGGAAAATGGATTTAGCTCAAGTGGTACTGTGCCTATTTTGGAAGTACAAGGCCCAAGTTTGACCCTGGTACCCCCCCAACCCCTCAAGAAAAAGGAAGGTCTTGGCATTCTCCATGCTCCGAGACTTGAGGCAGCAGACTTCCTTTCTGCTGTGAGCCCATCGCTGGGACTTCTACAGCTACAGGGAAGTAAATTCCACCCAGTCATGATCATCACAGTTCACATTAAATTCTCTTGGGACTTCTAGAAAAATCAACTGACCATGCATATATGTGCTTATTTCTAGACTCTGTTCAATTACATTACAATCTACCTTTGCACAGTCATCACACTTTCCTCCTTTTTTTTGAGACAGGGCCTCACTTTGTAGTTCAGGCTGGCCCTTAGCTCACTATGTAACCCAGGCCAGCCTCGAACTCAGCAGTCCTCCTGCCTCTGCCACATGAGTGCTGGGATTACAGGCATATATAGTACCGGGGATTGAATTGGGACCTTTGAACTCAGGACCTTCTGCTTGCCAGGCAGATGCTAGAACCACTGAGCTAAATCCCCAGCCCCTTAGTTTTTATCTTTAGGGAGAAAGGATGTTAGCTCAATTTGTAGAGGTTTCAATCCATAGTCTCCTGGCTCCAAGGCAGGGAAGCGTGTCAGAGGAGAAAGAGCTAAAGTATGGCGGCAGGAAGCAGACAGATCAAGGGAAGAGGGAGAAAGTCCTACCTCCTAGATCACACCCTCAGTGGCCACCTCTTCCAACCAGGCCTCACCTCACAACATCATATTTCGCTAAGAACTCATCTGTAGACCAGCTCACTGATGAGTACTACACACCCACAATCCAGTCGCCTCCAAAAACCCTACTTATGAGCACGTGAGGCTTTTGGAAGACATCTAAATTCAAGCCATAACATTCCATCTCTGACCGCACAAATGACTGATGTGCATCCCTTTATGCAAAATGCATTTAGTCCACCTCTGAAAGTTGTCAAGGTCCTAATATTATTGACAGCTAAATTAGTTAGAAATGTTATAGGCAATCAGCCAGGGCTAAGACCTCAGAGTTAGTGCAGAAGATATGAATACATGTAGTGGATAGAAGGGTATTTGTTAAAGGCCAGACCTCAAGACAAAGATAAAATGGCCAGGCGTGGTGTCTCACACCTGTAATCCCAGCACTTGGGAGGCAGAGGCAAGAGGATTGCTGAGTTCGAGGCTTGCCTGGGCTACATAGTGAGCTCAGAGCCAGCCTGAACTACAATGCAAGACCCTGTCTCAAAAACAAAACAAAACAAGACAAAAATGAAATGACTATACCCTACCTGGGTGGGAAACCAAGACTTTAATCAGTCCCTTCTAGGAAAAGTTCCTGACCCATCCCTTCCAGGAAAGGTCTCTGTTCTTTATTTGGCTTACTTCTCCACTAGATCAACAGTATCTAAGTGACTATACTTGTAATTTTATTGGTTAACCATAGTTTTGTCTCACCTTATACAAACCCACCTTGTGATTTTTCTTTCTTTTGATATCAAGGATTAAACTCAAGACTTTGTGTTTGCTAGGCAGGCATGGTGTCACTGAGCTACATCCTCTGTCCCCTACCTTGTGATTTTGTACCCATATCATGATTTTGCTCTATAAAATTTCTTTAAGAAGTGAGCTCTTTGGTGGGTGTGGTGTTGTACTCCTGTAACCCTAGCACTCGGAAAGGTTGAGGCAGGAGGATCACTGCAAATTCAAGGCCAGCCTGGGCTACATAGTGAGTTCAAACCCATCCTAGACTGCACTGTGAGACTATGCAATCCTTCGGCCTCTGCCTCACAAGTGCTGGAATTACAGGCATAAGCCACAATGGGGAGCATTGTGGTATGTGGTACTGATTGCTAGTGGGCGTGAGTCACCATACCTGGTTTAATTGTATATGGTTACTGTTACTGGGGATCAAACTCAGGATTTTGCACTTGCGAGGCAGGTGCCAGGACCACTGAGCTAAAACTCCAGCCCTCAGCCATCTTTCTTTCTAACCAAAGTACATGAACTCCTTGATCATCAGTGATCAAAGGAACTCAAGCATATGAATCTAAGAGACAGGTAGCATTCTAAGTTCTGAACAGAATCTCCAGAATCTTCTAGGGCTATTCTACAGGTTCTTCAAATCTTTCCAAACCAGTTCCAATGACTTTGTTTTGTTTTTTAGATTTTTTTTGAGGCAGGGTCTCACTTTGTAGTACAGGCTGGCCCTGAGCTCACTATGTAGCCCAGGTAAGCCTTGGACCCAGCAACCCTCCTGTCTCTGCTTCCCGAGTGCGGGGATTACAAGCATGAACCACCATGCCCGGCTCTAATGACTTCCTAACCACATGGTCAGGTATTCATCAGAACGACCTCACTTCTTTTAGGTAGAAATGTTATAGGCAGTGAGGTATGGCTGAGCCCTCAATGAAAACACAACACAACTGTGGCTGTAGGTACATGTGTTGGTCAGACCTCAAGATGAAGACCCAATGACCAGGTCTATATTTCCCCAAGGGATAAGATAAATGGTAACACCTAGCCCAATAAAGTCTAGATAGACATCAGTCACCCTGGTGTGTGACCAAAACCTCTGGACCCACTTTTCCTTAAAAAAGTTCTTTGTGGGGGCTGGAGATTTAGCTCAGTGGTGCCGGCACCTGCCTCGCAAGCGCAAGGACCTGAGTTCGATCCCCGGTAACCACATATAATGCTGGGCGTGAAGACTCACACCCACCAGCAATCAATACCACACACCACACTGCTGGGCACGGTGGCTCACTCCTGGGCCACCAGCACCAACAAAGAAAAGTCAGAAAGCTTAATAGGGCATTGGAAAAGAGGCCTGGTATGTTTATCATATATCGAGGTGAGAGCACATTTTTTTCTTTTTTTTGTTGTTGTTGTTTTGTTTTTGATTTTTTTTTCCTGGTACTGGGGATCGAACTTGGGCCCTGTGTGTCTTAAGTTGGTGCGGTACCACTTGAGCTAAATTCCCTAGTCCTGTTTGGTTTTTTTTTTTTTTTTGAGACAGGGTCTCGCTTTGTAGTTCAGACTGGCTCTGAGCTCACTATATAGCCCAGGCAAGCCTTGACTCACAGGAATCCTCCTGCCACTGCTTCCTGAGTGCTGGGATTACAGGTGTGAGCCACCACATCTGGCACTGTAGTATGTAGTTGTTGGAGATTGAATTTTGCAGAACCACTAAACTAAATTGGGAGCAGGTGCATCGCCTGCCTGTTTTTTTTTTTTTTTATCTTGTCAAACTGTACTTTGGAATTAACTAGCATATTCATTAATCATTTCAGGACCAGATCAAGCCTGACAGTACCCACCTCATGATTTTACTCTGTAAAACTCCTATGATGTGGGGATCTCCAGCAATCTACTTGGGTTCCCTCTTACCTCTCAGGAGCTATAACGTCTCTCCCTTTCAATAAATATTTCTTCCCTTTTTTAAGCAAAACATTTATTGGTACAGTTTCCTACTCAACCTCTGTTGTTCCTTGTAATTCATTCGTTGATTTGGGGGAACATGTGTCTGACATCTAACACGTTGGGAGTTATATTATTTCCCTTATATCATTTGGAGGTTGTGTAACAGTACCAAAAGCTGTCTTAGTTACTTTCTCATTGCTGAGATACAATATCTGACATTCACAACCTGGTGGAGGGAAGTTTTATTTTGGGCTACAATTTATAGAGATTTCAGTTCTTAGATGGGCTGGCCCCAACCGAGGCTGGGAGATAGGGCAGAGGAGAACAAGATGATGGCATTGTGGTGGAAAGCATGGACTGGGTGGCAATTTTATTTTTATTTTTTTCAGTTGTTTTGAGACAGGGTCTGGCTATGTAGTTCAGGCTGAGCTCAGGTTAGAATTTAATATGTATCCCAGGCTGCCTTGAATTGGTTGATCCTCCTGCCTCAGCTTTTGGAGTGCTGGGATTGTAAGTGTGTGCTAGCACACCTGGCTATGGAGGACATTTTAGATCCCAGTTTTAACAATCCTCACTTTGTAAGTAGAGGTATGAAACAATCTACTAAATTATAGTGGTTGGAGCTAAGAGTGTGTGGGTAACTTTGAGACCATTTACCTGATGTGTATGAAGAGCTGGGTTCAATCCCTTATACTGCCAAAGGACACAACACCACAAAAGAAAGAAAGAAAGAGAGAAAGAAAGAAAGAAAGAGAGAAAGAAAGAAAGAAAGAAAGGAAGAAAGAAAAAAAGAAAGAAAGGAAGGAAGGAAGAAAGAAAGAAAGAAAGAAAGAAAGGAAGGAAGGAAGGAAGGAAGAAAGAAAGGAAGAAAGGCAAAATTTGTAGTGATAGTCCTGAGAATAAAATGTAGGTAAACGTTATGGCTTCTAGCTAGTCTCTTTTTTTTTTTTTGAGACAGGGTCTTGCTTTGTAGTTCAGGCTGGCTCTGAGCTCACTATGTAGCCCAGGAAAGTCTCGAACTCAGCAATCCTCCTGCCTCTGCCTCCGGAGTGCTGGGATTACAGGCATGAGCCACCATGCCTGGCACTGTGGTATGTGGTGTTGATTGCTGGTGGGCGTGAGTCACCATGCCCAGCACTGTATGTGGTTACTGGGGATTGAACTCAGGACCTTGCACTTGCAAGGCAGGCACTGGAACCACTGAGCTAAATCTCCAGTCCCTTTTGCTCAATTTTTAAAAAAATTGATTTTATTGGTACATTTTATATACATGTTTTGATCAGAATCAACATTGAGAATTTGTACTAGCACATGACATAATTCTCATTTTTCCTTATTCCCCTGTCCCCCAAATTCTCTGCTTAATTTTGAAGACACAATATTTAGCAATAAATCTTTATATATAGGTTATTTATTGTTGTGTAGATTTTTTTAAAAAAATTGGCTTTCATAAGATTAAATGACTTGGGCCAGACATTTAGCTCAGTGTGTGGTTGCCTAGCAAGAAAAAGGTCCCTGGTTCCATCCCGGTAACTACATACAACAATACCGGGTGTGGTGACTCACGGCCACCAGGAATCAGTACTACATTCCACAATGCGAGGCGTGGTGGCTCAATCCTGTAATCCCAGCACTCGGGAGGCAGAGGCAGGAGGATTGCTGAGTTCAAGGCTTGCCTGGGCTACATAGTGAGCTGAGGGCCAGCCTGAACTACAAAGCGAGACCCTGTCTCAAAAAAAACCCAAAAAAGATTAAATAACTTAAAAAGATTGTTATTATTAAATAACTTTAAAAAAAGATTAAATAATTTTTCCAGAACAAGCTCCCAGTGCTCTTTCCATTTACGTTACTGTTATATTACATTACTGTTCCAAGAAATGACAAAAAAAAAAAGTAAAAGCACTAAATAATACAAGGTCCTTAAAAAAAGCCAGGTAAATGTCAACCATAAGTGGGCACTGCAGTATGAAAGTCTATTTTAAAATAATTTGAAAAAGATGATAATTTGAAAGTTAGCATAACTTAAACATTATTTAAAGGTTAGAAGTTCTGAAGTTATATAGATCACAAAAAATAATAGGGATTAAAAATCTGGTGGGTTTGCAAAACATCCTTGAAGGGAAAACAAACCTCCCACAAGAGTCTTTACAGTATACCTCTTAATTCTTACTCGTTTGCGCTTACGGATTCATGAAATAATGTGCAGTGAGAGTTACCTGAACCCGTATTATTTGCCTCACCATTTCCCACTTATACTGAAGATCAGTTATTTAATTTAGTAGTGTTCCCTACCCTAAATATGCTTTAACTTTCAGGGGGAAAAAAAAAAAAAAGAAAAGAAAAAGGACACTCAACCCAAAGACTCCAAGTCCCAAAATGCGCGGCGGTCTCTCTCCACTGCCGTCACGCAGGAGCTGTGCTTCTGTCTGGGAATTGTAGTCATCTGAAGCTCACGCTTCCTGATGTAGAGCAGAGGATGAACCACGTGAACTACAACTCCCAGGAGGGAGCGCGGCTCTTCCATCCCGCCGGCGTCGCGCTCCGCCTCTAGTCGCTCCTCCTTCTCTGGGCTGCACATCTCACGCCTTCCTGTTAGTCCGAGCTTGGAGAAGTTCACTCGGATCAGCTGATCCCAACTGACAACAGGAAAGGAGGAAGCCCGGCTGGCGACGAAGGAGGAGAGGGCGGAGATGGGGATGAGGATGGATCCACCGGTGCCCTGAGGGTCAGCCCTTGTCCCCACGGGCGTCTCGCGACCTCCCGGTGCCGCCTTGGCGGCCTCGCTGCTCTGTAGTGGGAACCCGGGGCCGCAGCGGGCTGAACGGGGAGGGCACGGCCCAACACCGGGCGAGCGATAGTTCTGGGGCTCCGGCTGTCCACAGTAGGAAGGGGGGCCGTGTGCCGCGCGGTTGGGGGTGGGGTGGTATAAACAATGGATTCGGATCCGGGCTGTGCTGGCTTAAGGGGAATTTGGGGGGACCTTCTTTGTTCTTGAACACTGCTCCTACCCCTCGGTTGTGGTGGTGTTGTCTGGGAGGAAGACAGGCTGAGGAACCCCGCTTTCGAGCGAGGCGTCGAGGTGGGGGTCCTAGTGGGCAGATTGTTTGCATGAACCAGGGGGAGTGAGGTGTTCTTTTGAAGGTTGATTCTGTATTTTACACAGTTGTGACAAGTTTTGATTTTTGTTTCTGTTTTGGGTGCTGGCTCGTCACGATTTTGGTTAGGGTGTAAATAAGGAACCCTGGTCACTCCCTTGTCTTCCTTGTTTATCTGAAAATAAGATTGATAGATTGCACTAGGGGAGGAGTGACTGAAAGGACTTTACACTCTGTCGGGCATTGGGATGGGGGTCAAGGCTGGGGGAATCAGGAATGTAATTGTACAAATGACCAGAGCCCCTTTCCTGCCCCAGTCGTCTTTTTTCTCTTTGTTTTGAAGTTGTTTTTGTTTTTATTTTTGAGTGAGGAAAAATTAAAATTATTTGTTGGACTCACTGAAGGCCTGGTTTTATGGTGGATGGACTACAGTGCAGGAATTCTGTCTCCTGTTGCTCACTTTTTGTTTTGTCGTTAAAGAAGCAACAAAAGGAAGCACAATAATTGCATTATTGTTTTTGAACATGAAAATGGGACTTGTTTCTAAATGTAGAGTCCTTACTAAGCATCTGTCTAGAGTTCACTTATTACAGGGATAACTGGATCTGCTTAGGTCTTCGATGGGTTTAAAGTTTATTGTTGCTTTCTTTAGGTTTTTACTGGGTTCTTTTGTGTCCTAGTTGTGAGGTATAGTCTCCTAGTGGGGGTGCAGAGGGTTATTTCAACAATTGTTTGCATAGTGATTTTGATTCTGAATTTAATAACTGAGTGAATAGCACTTTAGTCTGGGGAATAAAACAGCAAGCCTTGGGCCTAAAGTTGGTGTTTGTTAAAAGGAATAGCCTTAGCCATGATTTTGAGGAGAAATTCTTAATTTTATAAGCAAGAATGAGAACTGGCTGTGGTGGTGTATGCCTATATTTCCAGGCTGTAACCCCAGCACTAGAGAGACAGGATTGCCAGGAGTTCAAGGCAGCCTGAATTATATAGCGAGACCCTGTCTCAAACAAAAACAAAACAAGCAAGAATGAGAATTGTGTCAGTAATCTTTACCTAGTACTTAGAGTCTTTTTGTTCTTTATTTTCTGTTTCATTTTATTTATTTAAAAAATTTTGGGGTCAGAGATTTAGTTCAGTGGTTCTGGCACAAGGTCCCAGGTTCAATCCCCAGTAACCACTTACAACAATACCAGCAATCAGCACCACGTTGCACAGTGCTGGGTGTGATCATTCCTGTCATCCCAGCACTCGGGAGGCAGAGGCCGGAGGATTGCTAAGTTCGAGGTTTGTTTGAGCTACATAGCAAGCTCAAGGCCAGCCTGAACTGCAAAACGAGACCCAAAACAAAACAAAGAAACTAAACTCTTTAATTAAATTTATAAAAATACATCTTTGATAATTATTTTCTCAGCTTCAGTTATTTTCGTTTTCTACTCCCAAAGAAAATAATTATCAGCACTTACACTCAAAACTACAATGACATTCTCTGTACCCAACTATAGTAGATGTGTTTTAAACTGCAGAAAAATCAACTGTTCTTGTGTTTTGAGGTGCACTTCTGTTTTCTAAGTGAATGAAATCTTTTTTCCTTCCTCTATTTTAGGTGTCCCCTGAAATAGTGACTTGAGGTTGAATTATTGTGAAAAGCTCCTGACCACTTTATTTTATTACCAAAACTTTTTGGCTGATGCCCAAGGAGAGAACCCACCTCTGTAACACGTCACACCTTTCTCAGAGTATCATCAAAGACCCTTTCAAATTCATTTAGACTATATCTTTATCTGCACTTTACCGAAGATGAAACCATCAAACCAAATCAACGTTGCTGCTGTTATAAGAGTTTAAGAAGCAGGAAATTAAAAATAATATTTTTGAATGTGTAAAGAGTTGTAGTAGGACAGTTTTTCTTTTTCAAGGTGTTCAGATCCCTGTGGAAGCTTCGTGCAGTGTTTGGACTCAAAGCCATTTTCTCTACTCTCTGGAAAAGGCTCAGTGAGTCTTACATGGTGGGTGCGTTTCCTCACCAGGCCAAGTTATGAGTGCCCAGACATCCCTGACCGAGAAGGGCCTAAATCCAGGGCTGATGTGCCAGGAAAGTTACATCTGCAATGGCACTGACGAGGCTGTGTTCGAGTGCGATGAGTGCTGCAGTTTGCAGTGTCCCCGCTGCGAGGAGGAGCTCCATCGGCAGGAACGCCTGCGGAACCACGAGCGGATAAGACTCAAAGCCGGCCACGTCCCTTACTGTGACATCTGCAAGAGTCCCAGTGGCCATTCTCCAGGAGTTAGGCAGCGGGCGGTGGTGAGGTGTCAGAGCTGCAAAAACAACCTGTGCCTGGAGTGCCAGAAGAGAACTCATTCTGGGGTCAACAAGAGGAGACACCCCATTACGGTGTACAGTGTCAGTAAGATCCAGGAGTCCCTAGAGTTGGAAGAGTTAGATGAGGAGACCAAGAGAAAGAGAATGACTGAGAAAGTTGTGAGTTTCCTCCTAGTAGATGAAAATGAAGAGATTCAGGTAAGTGCTTGGGCGTGGTGGGACTCAGATGGGTGGAGCATGCAGGTTTTTAGTAGGTAGATCTTAAAAAGATAAGGGGAGAGTTGTTCATATTTTAATCGAGAGCCAAGTCCACAGAAGGCTTCAGTTGCCTGGAGTCAGATTTACTTATCAGCTGCATGACCTTGGGTTGAGTTACTTTTCTTAGCCTATTTTTTCCATAAAAATGGGAAACAGAATGGGAACTGCAGCTGTGAGTGGTGACACAGGCCTGTAATCCCAGCACAGAGGTAGGTTGAGGCAGGAGACAGTGTAGGATTAAAAAAAAAGTCCTGGGAGGTAGTTCAGCAATAGAGTACCCCTGGGTTCCATCTCTGGTGTTGCAAAAAATAAAAATAAAATAAAAAGGGCCGGAGGGTTAGCTCAGTGGTTCCGGCGCCTGCCTCGCAAGCGGAAGGACCTGAGTTCGATCCCCGGTTACCACATATAATGCTGGGCGTGGTGGCTCACGCCTGTAATCCCAGCACTCGGGAGGCAGAGACGGGAGGATTGCTGAGTTCGCGGCGGTTTGCCTGGGCACCATAGTGAGCTCAGGGCCAGCCTGAACTACAAAGCAAGACCCTGTCTCCAAAAAAGCAAAAAAAAAAAGAGTCTGTATTTATTAGGTTATGAGGATGAAATTAGGCAGTGTTTCTATAGTCTTGCATAGTAAATGCTCAATAGATGGCAGCTGTTGTTATTAACTGTCTTAGGAAATAATAATCCTAATAATAACATTGCCAAACAGTTTTCTGACAGAGAGCACATTGTAAGTAAATGTCAGTGATGGGGGCTCTACATTTCCAGGGAAAGAAATATTAACAGCGGGTCCGTGGGAATTTTAGGGAATCAGGCGTGGACCTGTTTGCTTGATTAAGAGAGGCAGGCAGGTTTTTTAAAAAGGGTTTTAGGCCTGAGGATGTAGCTCAGTAGCAAAGAGATAGTCCAGTATGTCCAAGGCCCTGAATTTAGTCCTCAGCACTTTCAAAAAAATGCAGCCTTTTACAAGGTCAATTTTCTTACGAGATAGCCTCTTGTTTTTATTTAGGGGTTCCTGAATCCTTTATCCCAGAGACAAAATAGTTGAGCTTGGGTAATTTATATGGAATAAAGATTCATTTAGCTTGAAGTTCTGGAGGTGGGGAAGTCCAAGACTACGATGCCAGCAATCTGGGAGGGATTCGTCATAGGCTGAAGTAGTGGAGAGGTGCTTCAGCTTAGCTTTCTTTTTTTCTCCCCTCTTTTCTCGCCCTTGCCCTCACCTCTCCTCTTCTCTTTCCTTTTGAGACAGGATCTTGCTTTATAGTTTAGGCTGGCCCTGAACTTACTGTGTAGCCTAGGGGGCCTCAAACTCATGGCAGTCCTCCTGCTTCTGCCTCCTGAGTGCTGGGATTACTTTTGTGAGCCACCGTGCCTGGCATTGTGGTATGTGGTACCAGGATTGAATTTGGGACCTTGTGCTTGCCAGACAAGCTAAATCCCCAGCCCCTTCACTCTTCTTTTAATGGGGAGTGAACTCAGGGCCTTGCACGTGCTAGGTAGGTAGGTAGACTGTCACTGAGCTACACTGTCCTTTTTATAATTTTATGTATTTATTTATTTTGAGACAGCCTCACTAAGTTGCCCAGGCTGGTCTAGGCTTGAACTTGATGCTTTGTATTTTTTATTTTTTATTTTTATTTTTTTGTGGTATTGGGGATTGAACTCTGGTCCTTGTGCCTCCAAGGTTGGCGCAGTACCACTTGAGCTAGCTCCCCAGCCCAATTCTTTTTTTTTTTTTTAAGACAGGGGCTTACCCAGGTGTGTAATCCCAGCACTCTGGGAGGCAGAGGCAGGAGAATTGTCGTGAGTTCAAGGCTACATAGTGAGTTCAGGG
The DNA here is from genome assembly GCA_004025085.1 of Thryonomys swinderianus. Classification (NCBI taxonomy): domain Eukaryota; kingdom Metazoa; phylum Chordata; class Mammalia; order Rodentia; family Thryonomyidae; genus Thryonomys; species Thryonomys swinderianus. The sequence goes on from PVIC010044798.1 coordinate 11,332, forward strand.
CCAGCCTGAACTACAAAGTGAGACCCTGTCTCAAAAAACAAAAAACCAAATAAACAAAAAAACCTCCCAAAACAACAACAACAAAAGAGGTTTCAGGAGGCAGAAGCAGATCACTGGTGAGTTTTATGCCAGCCTGGGCTATGTGGCAAGACCCTGTCTCTAAATAAACAGTCAAGGTCTGACTTTGTATTGAATTTGAAAGATTCTCCTGTGGTGGAATTACAGATATGTGCCACCACGCCTGGGTGAATTTGTGATTCTTCTGCCTCAGTTTCTGGGGCAGGAGGGTTAGAGGCACTGATGTACAGGATAGATCTGTAGCTAATCTCTGTTGCTTTCTGAAGGTTCCACTTCAGCATCAGTTTACAAAATCGAAGGTTAAACTTCAATTTAAGATTCCAGGGGATATTCAAACTGCTCCAGCTTCTGATTGCTGAAAGCCAGTGATGGCATCTAGAGTGACTAGAGGACACCTGGTTTAATGCTGCGGTGGGGAAATGGTAGCCTGTGATAAGAGCAAGCTAGTACATGGTAGCGGGTGACAGTCAGTGGTGACTGGGCAAGGGGTGGTACAATGTTTGTGTTTCCAAACAAAGTTAGTGTGAGGCCTGTGCCTATGCTCTGAAGGGTGCTTTCCAGAGAAGGATGTTTGGTTCACACTCGGGTTTGCTACCCAGTGCATTGTGTTACAGAACCATGTGCAAATTGTTTAAGCTGTGATGCAGGTTCCCTTCATAGGTTTGTTTAGGGAGTGCCAGTGCCAGGAGTTTAGGACTGGGATGGACTTAGCACTAGGGCTTGGCACATGGTGCCCAGGACCCGTTTATTAGCAATATGTGTGGTTTGTTGACTGCACTTCTGCTGGTGTGGACTTCTTTAGTCTCCAGGTGGGGAGAGTTCCTTGTGTAAGTTACCAGTTGAGAGATTTCCTAGTCACCCACTCAGTGTTTTTCATCTGTCCTTTTTTTTTCCTTGCTTAAGCTGATGGAGATAATTACATCACAGTTCCTACATTCCTGTTGTCAGCTAAAGACTTTGCTAACACAGACTTTCCTTTTTGGTTTGAGGAAATAATGGCGCTATGGAAGACTGATCCAGATCCCATGCTGCCTCCCTTGTCAGCAATGATGTGTTGGTTCTGGGTTATGCTCTAATTAGGTGATACTATGGACTAAATAAGCAGAACATTTGGTTTTGCATGATTACTGTTGATACCAGTTCCCCATTGTGCCAGCCATGGGATAGTCCTGGTTTGTGTTGCCATTACTTTCCTAAAGTGAGAGGAAGATTAGGGTAAGTCAGTAATCCTCATGAATATTGTATTGGTACCTTTAAAAAGAATGTTTTTGTGCCGGGTGTGGTGGCTCATGCCTGTAATCCCAGCACTCGGGAGGCAGAGACAGGAGGATTGCTGAGTTCCAGGCTTGCCTGGGCTACATAGTGAGCTCAGGGCCAGCCTGAACTGCAAAGTGAGACCCTGTCTCAAAAAAAAAAAAAAAAAAAGAGTGGAAAATTTTATTGAGAAAGTTTCTGCCTAAGAGAAACAGAGGGGGACCTGGAAAATGGGAAAACGCTTTTCTATAACATTTCTATTAATAGATACTTGAGCTGTTATAAAAACATGCTGTTTAGATAGGATATTAAAATGAAATTTAAGTTTAGATATTAACAGTTTTTTCTAGTACTAGCAGTTGAAATTAGGGAGGGCTGAGGTATGCAGAGGGGTTAAAAATGTAAGTATTTAAATTTAAAAAATGTACCCTGGTGTGGTGACGCATGCCTATAATCCCAGCATCTGGAAGGCTAAGGCCCTATGATCAGGTGATTTGAAGCCAGGCTGGTATGCAGAGTGCGTTCAAGGCTATCTTGAACTTCATAGCAAGACCTTGACTAAAATAGAAAATAATGACACATTGACATTATTTCCCTCAAAATATTCTTCTTTGCTTCAAATACATTTATTCTTTCTTTTTGCCATGAAGCAAGGAAGACTTGTTTGTTAAGTTTCCTTGCCATGGCTGTGTGTTGATATCCAGAATCGATCCACTATGTTTACTTTGGTCATTTTGATTTTTGGGGAAGAAGCAGAAGTCACATGATGTCAGATCTAATGAATAAGGTGAATGAAGACAGTTACTTTTTTTTGAGACAGGGTCTCTCTTTGTAGTTCAGACTGGCTCTAAACTCACCATATAGCGCAAGCTAGCCTCAAATGCGCAGCAATCCTCCTGCCTCTGCCTCCCAGAGTGCTAAGATTATAGTCATGAGCTACTGCGCCTGCCATTGCGGTATATGGTATTGGGGATTGACTTTGTGCTTGCCAGGCACATGTTGGAACCACTGAGCTAAATACCTGGCCCCCAGAAACTTGTTTTCTTAACCTGTAAAATACTTCTCTGTTTTTTTGAGAGAGTCTGGCTATATAGTTCAGGCTGGCTTTGAACTCACTGTGTAACACAGGCCGATCTCAAACATACAGTGCTTCTCCTACCTCAGCCTCCTGAATGTTAGGATTATAGGTGTGGAACAGGAATGTAGTTTTTTAGAGTGCTGGAATTATAGGCAGATACTACCTCACCTGGCCAAAATGATTCTTTTTTTTTTTTTTTGGAGACAGGGTCTGACTTTGTAATTCAGGCCGACCCCTGAGCTCGCTATGTAGCCCAGGAAAGCCTTGAACTCAGCAATCCTCCTGTCTCTGCCTCCCGAGTGCTGGGATGACAGGTGTGAGCCACCATGCCCGCCACTGTGGTATGTGGTATTGATTGCTGGTGGGCATGAGTCACCACACCCAACATTGTATGTGGTTACCAGGATCAACTCAGGACCTCACGCTTGCTAGGCAGGGGCCGGACCACTGAGCTAAATCTTCCTTCGGCCCGCCAGAATGATTCTTAACACTTTAGCATTGTGAGATCATTTTCCTAATGATCACCTTGTATTAGTTTCATATTGAGGTAACAAATTACCCCAAATTCAGTGATTTAAAAAACAACGAAGTAGGGGCTGGAGGGTTAGCTCAGTGGTTCTGGCGCCTGCCTCGCAAGCGCAAGGTCCTGAGTTCAATCCCCGGTAACCACATACAATGCTGGGCGTGGAGACTCACAAATACCACATACCACAGTGTTGGGCGTGGTGGCACACGCCTGTCATCCCAGCACTCTGGAGGCAGAGACAGGAGGATTGCTGAGTTCAAGGTTTGCCTGGGCTACATAGTGAGCTCAGAGCCATCCTGAACTACAAAGTGAGACCCTATCTCAAAAAACAACAACAACAACAAAGTATTCTCTAGTTCTAGAAATCAGAGGTCCTGCCATGGCTCACCAGTCTTGTACCTTCCTGGTGCTGTAGGGGAGAATTTGTTAACCAATTTTTTTTTTTTTTTTTTTTGAGACAGGGTCTCGCTTTGTAGTTCAGGCTGGTCCTGAGCTCACTATGGAGCCCAGGCAAGCCTCGAACTCAGCAATCCTCCTGCCTCTGCCTCCCAAGTGCTGTGATTACAGGCATGAGCCACCACGCCCAGCACTGTGGTATGTGGT
>PVIC010044799.1:0-14872 GCA_004025085.1 Thryonomys swinderianus
TTTTTTTTTTTTTTTTTTTTTTTTTTTTTTTTTTTTTTTTTTTTTTTTTTTTTTTTTTTTGAGACAGGGTCTCGCTTTGTGGTTCAGGCTGGCCCTGAGCTCACTATGCAGCCCAGGCAAACCTCAAACTCAGCAATCTTCCTGCCTCTGCCTCCCAAGTGCTGGGATGACAGGCATGAGCCACCACACCCAGCTCATAAATATTATTCTTAATGCCTCCTTTTACACTCATTGTCCAGGTTTTACACTCCCTGACCACAGGTTTGTTTGGTTTGGCTTGGTCTCCAAAGTACGATATACTTAAATTTGAAATTTACTTTTAAATTTAATGAGACCAAAGGTTTTAAAAATTATAATACTCTTAATTCTGCTAGTGTCTTAGTTAATTTTCTCATGGCTGAGACAAAATACTTGACACAAAATTAAAGAAAGGTTTATTTTAGCTCATAGTTGCTAGAGGCTCAGTTCAAAGTTAGCTAACTCCAAATCCAGGTGGACTGACAGGGAGGCATCAGAAAGGAAGCACTATTCATGGTAGGCAGAAGGCAACAAAGCAGCATGTGATAAAGTAACCATCCTTTTGCCCCTGATATTCTATCCAGGATGCATAACCTTAGGGTGGGTGACACTCACATCAAGGATGGGCCTTCCCATTATCCACACCCAGAACTATGCCAAACCAATCAGTAGAGTAATTCACTAACCTCAAACCTTTAACCCAAGCGTCTCTTAATTAACCCCAGTACCTCATACTTAACCCCAGAACTGCACACTGTAGATCCAAGCACCTCTGAAAAGTTCCATCTCTGATGACTGCTTGATGCTTCGGGGGGACATCTAGACATATGTTGTAGCATTACACCTATTAGCAGTAAATATTTGATCAAAGCAATGCACATTAGCAATAGAAGGAAAACAGTAAAGATCAGAGTAAAACAGAAAGTAGAAAATAATGGGAAAGATTAATAAAATGGAGATAGTTATTTAGGAAATATCCATAAGATGGACAAGCTTCAGGTAACCCTGATAAGACAAATAGGGAGAAGACAAAAGGAAAAAACAGAGACATTAACATACAATTTATGCAATAGATACCCAAAGGTTGTGAAAGAGTAACAGTAACAATTACACACCAGAAGTTGGATAATATAAAAAATGGATAAATTCCTAGATACACAAAACTTACCAAAATGGAATCATCACAAAATATAAAATTTCAACAAACCTACAATGAAAACAGTAACTGATCAGTAAAACAGTTACACAGAAAAGTTCAGGACCTGAATTCTACCAAATGTTTAAGGAACTGAAAACAATCTTTCTTCTTAAACTCCTCCAAAAGCATGAAAAGATGAAATACTTGCAAATCATTTTATGTAACCAGAATTGTTCTGATACCAAAGCTAGACAAAAATGCTAGCAGAAACAAAACTATGGGGTGATATTCCTGATAAACATAAATGAAACAATCTTCAAGGAAAACTAGCAAACCAAGTTCAAAAACATATTAAAAAATACTATTGATCATGATCAAGTTGCAATTATCCCAAAAATTCAGGAAAAGTTCAATGTATACTGGTTTGTAAATGTAATAAAAAAGGGTAAAACATATGTTCATTTCAATAGATGAAGAAAAATGTTTCAAAATGTTCTATATCTTTCATGGTAAAAACATTTGTATTATGTTAGAGGCACCTCAACATAGTAAGGGCTGTATACTGTAGACCCATAGCTAACATCATACTTACTAGAAAGCATTGAGATTTTCTTCTAAGACAAGCATGCTTTCTCTGACTACTTCTAATCAACTTAATGATGGGCAGGGCTCTTCCCAGCAGATTAATGTAACACAGTTCTGATTATGTTTGGTAGGGCATAGAGGCACCACCTTGAGCACTAACTATAATGCTTGCCCTTTTCCACTCTGACACTGTTTCTTTGCTGTTTTCTGGCCACCAGGAACTAAGGAACATTTTCTCTCTATACCCTTCCACTATGATGAGTCCCTATCAAAACCAGTTAACTGTGGACTGAGTCCTCTGAAACCATACGCCACATTTAATATTTCCTTTAACTTGCAGGTGTTAAATACTGTATCCTAGTAACAGGAAATCTGGCTAATATAGTACTATAAGTTCTAGCCAGAGCAATTACACAAAATAAATAATTAAAAGACATCCAATTTAGAATGGAAGTGAAAAAGAACATTTTAAAAAATTTTAGGAAACCATAAAAAGACCCAGGGATGTAGCTCAGTGCCACCATGCCTACCTAGAGAGCAGAAAGTCTTGAGTTCCATCCCTGGCACACACACACACACACACACACACACACACACACAAATAGAAGTAACATATCATTTAGTCAACTTTCAGAGTACAAAATAAATTAACACAAAAAAAATTAGATATGTTCCCCTAGATGTGGTGGCTCACACTTGTAATTCCAGCACTTGGGAGGCAGAGGCGGAAGAATTGCTGAGTTCAGGGCTTGCCTGGGCTACATAGTGAGCTGAGGGCCAGCCTGAACTACAAAAATCAAAAACAATCACAACAACAACAACAAAAAATTAGATATGTTTCTATTCAGGTACAATAAATTATCCAAAAAGAAAATCACTAATTTACATTAATTGCATTTATAAGAGATTTTTTTAAATCTTGGGAATAAAATTTAATCAAAGGAGTGAAAGAAGTGCCGGGCATGGTGGCTCACGCCTGTAATCCCAGCACTCAGGAGGCAGAGGCAGGAGGACTGCTGAGTTCGAGGCTTGCCTGGGCATCATAGTGAGCTCAGGGCCAGCCTGAACTACAAAGCGAGACCCTGTCTCAAAAAGCAAAAAAAAAAAAGGAGTGAAAAAGCCAGATACTGAAACAATTATAAAATGTTGATGAAAGAAAATGGAGATGCACAGCATAATGGAAAGCTGTATTATATTCATGGGTTGGGAGAAAAGTATTGTTGAAATGACTATTATCAAAAGTGGTTTATAGATCTAATACCATTCTCATCAAAATTTCAGTTTTATTTTTCACAGAAAGAGATATTTAGTTGTAAAATTCTTACAAAATCATAAAAGATCTTGGATGGTCAAAGGAATTTTGAGCAACAGATATCATACAATTTGACTTCTAACCATTAGAACTGCGAACGTCATATTTCTTGACTTAGCAATATCCTATAAAATTCTAGTAATTAAAACAGCAAGGTACTAGCACAAAACCAACATATTGTGAAATGGAGTAGAATGAAAACACCATAAAATAAGGCTATATATTTAAAATCAAGAGATTTTTTGACAGAAACTCCAACAGCAAATAAAAAAATAATCTCTCCAATCAATAGTGTAGAAAAAATAGAATATGCAAGTGTAGAAGAATTAAATCATACAATTAGGTTCCCTGAAATTAAAAAATATGAACTGAAAATGGAATAAAACTGAAAAACGAACAGAATCTGTAAAACTCTTAGAATTCACATAAAACATCTCCATAAAATTAGTGTGATCAATATAGCTCTGGATTCAAGGTGGAAGAAAAAATTGATTACAAACCTAGGATTACACCCAAGTAGAAAACATCTGCCAAGCAAAGGAAACAATCAATGAAGTGAAACACAACCAATAGAATAGAAAAAAAAATTTTTTTTCAGTACCAGGGAATGAACTCAGGCCCTTCTGCTTGTGGTAGCACTTGAGCTAAATCCTAGGCCCCCAAAAACTATTTTCATACTTTAAACCTGCCAAAAAATTAAATCCAGAGTATATGTGTAACTCAAAAATCCCAAAGCAAGGAAACCTGACTTTAGAAGTAGACAACAAATCTAAACAAATATCACTCAAACAAGAATTAAAAATGACCAACAGGTACAGAAACATATAACAATTCTAATTATCAGGGAAATGTAGAATAAAACATAGTGAAATGGTATCTCACACTTATTAGAATGACATTTTTAACAAAAAGAGGAGTGATAAACAAGGGTTGGCAATAGTAAACAGAAAAAGGGATATTTTTATACTATTTGGGGGATAACAATTAGTATAGATACTATGGAAAATGCTATGAAGTTTTCTCAAAAAGTTAAAAATATAAACACTTGTCAGGCGTGGTGGCTCACACCTGTCATCCCAGCATTCGGGAGGCAGAGGCAGGAGGATTGCTGAGTTCGAGGCTTGCCTGGACTACATAGTGAGCTGAGGGCCAGCCTGAACTACAAAGCGAGACCCTGTCTCAAAAAAAAACCAAAAAAACAACAACAAAAAAAATTAAACACTTATGATCCATATATATATTGGATTTATATTCAACAAAAGAATTAAATTAGTATGTCAAAGACATATCTGCACTCCATGTTCATTGCAATAGCCATGATTTGGAGGTAGCCTATTTATTCATTAGTGGAAAGATGGATGAAAAAATGTGGTACAATGAAATAATACTGAAAGAGAAGGTAAAAGAATGAGATGCTGTCCTTTGTGGGGGAAAACACTGTAAAAGAAGGAAGTCTTGCATTTGTGTGATAAAGGGGATAATCCTGGAGGACATTATGTTACATGAAATTAACTAGGCAAATAAAGCGGTTAAGTTTATTGTGTCAACTCAGTTTTCCTGGGAGGCTCTTCTAGGTGTGTCTAGATGAGTCATGAAGGTGTGATACTGGGGCATATACCTTGTCCATAACTCTTTCCTCTCTTGCTATTCCTCTAGTCTACTTTTTGCTGCCAAAAACGTAGGCAGCTTTCTCTTCCTACACCCTTCTGTCACTGTGTTCTTCCCTCAGAGACTGCTGGTGAAGTATCAAATCCCTTTAAAACATGAGCCATGTTAAACCACTCCTTTAAGTTGCAGAAGTTGGGTGCTTGAGCACCAATGAGAAGGTTGCAGAATGTAGAAAGCTGGTACCATTGAAACGGGGTCATTGTTGTGACTTTACATGACCTGTGGTTACGGAGCCTTTGGAACTGGTTTATGGGAGAAATTTGGAAAGGTGTGGAAATCCAGGTTAGAGAAGCTTTATACTGCATTACGCAGGGCCCACTGAGTGATTTTGATTGTGAAGAGGAAGACCAACCAGACTGCTGACTGGAATGCAGACAGTACAAGCCAGGCTGAGGAGGTTTCACGTGGAATGAAGCACTCCACTGGCTGATGAACTGAAAGCCATATGTGTTAAAATTTGTATTTTGCCTATGTCCTGAAATTTATTCAAGACTCTGAGATTAAAGGCAGTTTAATCTGATAGAAAAAAATTTCATGATAGCCTATGTGCTCTCAGTAATGCTGACCAGGTCCAGCCAGATCTTTGGCAAAAGTTCTAAGCAAAAACAAAGAAACTGAAAATTTAAAATTTTTTTCTCAGAAGGCAAAAAAAGTGGATGTAAAATCTGACCTTCAGAAGTGTGGTTGCTGAAGACACAAAACCATTAAACAGAAACTGAGCACTTTGTAGAGGAACAAGAATAAAGATGCCTGAGGACATCTTACAATTTAGGGAGATTGAGGTAACATCACTTTTTTTTTTTTTTTTTTTTTTTTTTTGAGACAGGGTCTCACTTTGTAGTTCAGGCTGGTCCTGAGCTCACTATGGAGCCCAGGCAAGCCTTGAACTCAGCAATCCTCCTGTCTCTGCCTACCGAGTGCTGCGAATACAGGCATGAGTCACCACAACCGGCACTGTGGTATGCGGTATTGATTGCTGGTGGGCTTGAGTCTCCACACTCAGCACTGTATGTGGTTACTGGGGATCGAACTCAGGACCTTGCGCTTGTGAGGCAGGCACCGGAACCACTGAGCCAAACCTCCGGCCCGACATCACTTTTTTTTTTTTGAGACAGGGTCTCACTTTGTAGTTCAGGCTGGCCCTGAGCTCACTATGTAGCCCAGGTAAACCTGGAACTCAGCAATCCTCCTGCCTCTCCTCCTGAGTTCTGGGATTACAGGTGTGAGCCACCACGCCCTGCACTGTGGTATGTGGTGCTGACTGCTGGTGGGCGTGAGTCACCACACCCAGTGTCATATCATTACTGGGATCGAACCAGAGACCTTGTGCTTGCTAGGCAGATGGCAGAACCACTGAACTAAATCTCTGGCCCAACCTCACTTTCTGAGACCCAAACTTACTAACCTTTCATTTGAGAAGAAAGTGCCACCACAGTTTAGAAGTATCATTTATTGGAAATATGTCCCTTTCACATGTGGCTTGCATTACTCTTCTCTTTTTAGATGTTGAAGTTCAAAAGTTTTATTCTTCTAATTGAATGTCACAGAAAGAAACTTTATTAGTTCCAAGCCATTCAATTGTTTGCACTCCTAAGTTATTTACAATGACCGCATTGTGACCTATCATTAAATATTATTTCTAAAGATTTATGGTGGAACTTCTGATTAGACTTCTTTCAGCTTTGTTGAATGCCAAGAATTGAAACCATCTGACCTCAGACATAATGACTATTTTGTCATTAGAATGATTTAATTGTTCAGTTTCTTGGAAGTTACTTAAAATTTTTACTGAGATCTATTAAATGACAATGAACTTAGTATGCTAGTTCCCATTTGAAGACACATTGTTTATTGCATAAGGCTGTAAAAGGCACTTATTCATTGTAGAATATGTTACCTCACTGTGAACAGAGCTACATATTTAAGGAACAATTTAGTTAATAATTTACCCATATAAAATTATACAGACTGGGCCGGAGATTTAGCTCAGTGGTTCTGGTGCCTGCCTCGCAAGTGCAAGGTCCTGAGTTTGATCCCGGTAACCACATACAATGCTGGGCATGGTGACTCACGCCCACCAGCAGTCAATACCACATACCACAGTGCCGGGCATGGTGGCTCATGCCTGTAATCCCAGCACTCAGAAGGCAGAGGCAGGAGGATTGCTGAGTTTGAGGCTTGCCTTGGCTCCATAGTGAGCTCAGGGCCAGCCTGAACTACAAAGCGAGACCCTGTCTCAAAAAAAAAAAAAAAATACAGACAAAATGTATAAGCAAATAATATAGACATTAAAACATTAATTGAAGGCAGAATTTTAAATTCAATCTTAGAGTTGAAGACCATTGTTTAGAAACATTTTAACAGAATGAAAATTACATGAATGTACAAAAGGATGAATTAGTGATAAAGGACAATCTTTAAATCTATAAGGTGCTGTATTGTCAACTAATTATTTTTCAAATAGTTTAACATGATTTTCAGCAAGTATGATACAATTTGTGTACTAAATGCTCCCCCCAAATTCATATACTGAAGGCACAGTTGTCACTGGTGGTCTTCAGAAAGTGACGGAGCTCTAACTTCACCACTGATGAGTTGCCTATTTGAAGGCAGCACTGGGATGTCACAGAGAGAGGCAGAGCCTCTTTGAGGAGAATGGCTCAAGGCAGGATGGCTCATAAGTCCCTTCCCTCTCCTCTGGGCTGGTTCCTGCTCCTGGCAGCTCTGAGAGTTGACACTCTATACCCTCCCACGATGAGGTTCTGACTCTTTCAGGCTCAGACTATGGACTGAACTCTCTGACTCTGAAAGCCCAAATCAGCCTTTCCTCATTTAAGTAGATTTCCTCAGGCATCTTGTCACAATGTCAAACTGTACATAGGGTCATCCAGTATTCTTTGTTGAAATTAGCAGGTTAGGAAGAGAAAGGAATGAACTCCTTGTATGTGTGAGTTTCAAGACTCTGTTAATGACCTAAAATATAAGTTATTTAAAGTCTAACATTCAGATTGAGCTAATCAACATCTCCTTTGCATTTGATTTGTAAGAGTAAGTAGAAGTCTTTAATAAGTGACAGTGAACAAGAAACTCTCACTTGATTGAAAAATTAGAATAAACCTATTTACAACTTCCAAACAATATCTTGGAAAACATTAATATAACTGTTTCTCAATGAATGTCAGTAAAGTTTTATGACTTTTTTCAGCATTAACAAGCTGCTTTGACATGCTTTCTTTTCTTTGAAATTATAATATCATCAAATGTTTCTGCTGCATCCATTGAAATGATCATGTGGATTTTGCACTTGAGTCTGTTACTATGGAGTATTGCATTCATTGTTTTATATATGCTGAATCATAACCTGTATCCATGGGATTCAGCCTACATGGCCATGGTGTGTAATCTCGATGACTTTCTTTGTTCTGTTTGCCAGTATCTTACTGAGGGTTTTTGCATCTGTCTTTATTAGGGAGATGTTGTTCTCTTTTTTGAAGGGATTTTTCTCTGGTTTTTGGAATCAGGATAAGGCCTATACTCAAGAGTGAATGTGGGAGTACTGCTTCCCTTAATTTCATTAAAGAGTTTGAGAAGTAATGGCATTAGATATTTTCTAAAGAATTCAGCAGCAAATCCATCAGGGCCTTGGTTTTTATTTGTTGGTAGGTTCTTAAGTATGTCTTCAATTTCACTGACTGATATTGATTTATTTAATTTTTGTCTTCTTGATCTAGCTTTGGTAATTTATATGTATCTAGAAATCTGCCCATTTCTTCTGTTTTCCACAGAATAGAGATTCTCAAAGTACCTAGTAATGATCTTCTAGACTCTTATAGGATCTGTTGTAATTTCACCCTTTTTATCCATTATAAAATAAAACCTTACAGAAAATCAGAACACCTGAACTTTATATCATTCAAAAATTAGTAAAATAAGTACACGATGTAACCAAGGCTGATATGTGCTGCCACTGACTTCAAACTGAGCAGTCAGAATTCTCAAGCTTTCTAGATGAGAAGGCAATGCAAAGGAGTTTAGCAGATGTTAGCAAAATCCAATGTATGATCTGTTCATCCACTTCTGGGGATTATTTACATGAACTGAGACATGTTCATAGAAAATCCACAAGTGGATGCTAATAACAGCTTTATTCATGATCTCCAAAAACTTTAATTCAAATTCCTTTGGGCAGTAAATTCATCTAGTAACTGTGACATGCTCCTTTGGTGGAATGTTCTTCAACAATAGAAAAATAGGAACTGCTGATACATTAATCAGGCTGGATACATTTTAAGTGTATTGTGTTACAAGACAGATTCAAATGCTAAAGGCTGTGTAGCCCCCAATCTGTAGAGAGACAAATCAGATCACTAGTTGCTTCGACTTCAGATCAGCATAGGATTTGCACCAGGAAAAAATTAGGCTATGCTGGCTTCAACTTCTTTTACTAATCCTCTTTTTTCAACAAATTTTTAGAAAATCTAAAAGTATTTGTGTGAAAATTACTAACATTCTTCCTGCCCAACTGCATGATACATTATATTATTAACTATATTTGTAGTTATTCTAAATCAGATACAGTGTATTGTTGACTTCAATTTACATGTATCTTATACTTCATGTACAGAGCATCCCTTCCAGTTCTTATTTGCTATTCATAATGTTTTGTGTCTATTCCCAGGTCTAACCCAATTTTAAATTATTGTTTTTTTACCAACATAATTGGAGAATTCTGTGTAGACTTAATTATTAAGTATATCCTTGCAAGCATTTTTCATATTTTATGGGTTATATATTCATTTTCCAAACAGCATCTTTCAGAGAGACCCAGTTTTTATGATATTCACCTTATAATTTTTAATGTTTTATTTTTCATAGACTGTACTTTGGGTATTGTACATCAAAAACAATTTTCCTTCATTTTCTTCTGAAGTAATGCATTTCAATTTTAAATATTGTTCTATGGTCCATAGAAAGATCACTTTTACAGAAGCATATCCAACCTCCAGCACCATCTGTTAAGAAATATTTTCATCCATTGAATTGATTTCGTCTGAGGTCAAAAGTCAATTGAACAAATACTCATGGAGTTTATTTTCTCACTCTATTCTGTTATGTTTGTCTGTGTTCTTTGCTTCTGTTAGTAGCGCACTGTGTTGTTCGGATCAGCTCAGGCGAAGTCCTGACATCTGATGATCTTACTCCTCTTCCTCTTCCCTCTTTCTCTTCTCATTCTTCTTGTCCTCTTCTCTTCTTCTTCCCCTCCTTCATCCTCTTTTTCTCTTCCTTCTTCCTTATTCTTCTTTTTTGGTGATACTTGCGATCAACCACCTTTGATCTTTTTCAGTATCATTTTAACAATTCTAGATCACTTGTTTTTTACATGAATTTTAATATGAATTTTTAAAATTCCACAAAGATTATTTCTGATTTTTGTTTAATTTAAATGCCAAAATCACTAGATAGTTTGGGATAGAAGTTAACCTCCAATCAATATTGAGTCTTCAATATGTGAACATAATACATTACCTATTAAGACATTTTCTTTTACAAATGCTTATATGTTTGATCCCATTAGGAACAAAAAACTAGCAGTCATAGTATTTGTAAATTTATAATTAAATAAAAGATGAGACAATATCCTAATGTATTCTATTATGAGATTTTCTGTCCACTGGACAAAATAAATTGAAAAAATTTTTGATCAACAAATTGCCATACTAAATATTAAACATATAATGTTTTTGCATGACAGTATTACCCTTGTATTCTACAATGGTTTCAAGCAATATATATTGAGATTGTAAAATATTTTTATAATTTCATTTCTAAATTTTATCCATTCTAGCTGAAAACTTTGAATGGTTTTTAGAAATAAAAATCTTAAAAACAGTTTGGCCTTTTAAAATTATACAGGCATCTGCTATAAAATTTTCATATTGTAAATGTAACAAAATACTGACATAGGTTTTGAGTTAAACAGATATTACATCTTTTGAATGAAAACATCAGATCATCCTAGTGTTTTTAATCAAAACACATCCTCATAAATGTTAAAATGGAAACTGTGAGAAAATCGCAAAATATTAAAGCTGGAATTGCTCATATACTAATTATGTCATGTCTATTGTTAGAAATACTAAAATTGATATGTAAACATATTTTATATCAGATAAATTATTCACCTTCAAAGGTGGGATTTTATGCATGTTTTAAATAAAGTCCATTATAATTATGAATCTTTTCATCTTTGAGTGTTTGAATGAAATCACTAATTTTCTGTGGTCAGGAAAACATTTGAGCATTCAGACAACCTGACAATGCTTATAGGTAAAGTTCCAGTAGAATTCCCGTTTTTGTTCTTGTTTTTTGTTTGTTTGTTTGTTTGTTTGAGACAGGGTCTCACTTTGTAGTTCAGGCTGGCTCTGAACTCACTATGTAGCTCAGGCAAGCCTCGAACTCAGCAATCCTCCTGTCTCTGCCTCCCGAGTGCTGGGATTATAGGCGTGAGCCACCATGCCCAGCACTGTGGTATGTGGTATTGATTGTTGGTGGGTGTGAGTCACCACGCCCAGCATTGTATGTGGTTACCAGGGTTCGAACTCAGGACTTTGCGCTTGCGAGGCAGGCACCGGAACTACCGAGCTAAATCTCCAGCCCAAGATGTGATTTTTTTATAAAATGGAGTATTATTCTGCCATAAAGAATGACAAGATTCATTCATTTATGTGCAAATGGGTACACCTGGAGGATACACTAATAAGTGAAATAAATAGATCACAGATAGGCAAATACTGGATCTTCTCTTTGATATGAGCACCTGTAGATGTAAATGAGCTCTGGAAAGTATGACAGCTTTTGTAGAATGGTAAATTTCCAAAGGAAATCTGGTGTGGAAATGTAATGAGAGGAAGGAATAAATATGATTCTGAAAGAAAATAAAAGAACATGTACATACGGGATGGGGAGGTATGGGTGGGTAGAGATGTGGGTAAAAATGAGAATTAATTTGGGTCATATACTGGTACAAATTCCCCAACGTTATGTGTGATTGTGAGATGTATATAAAATGTGCCAATAAAGAATTCAATTAAAAAAATAAAATAAAAATAAAATGGAGTATTACTCTGTCATAAACAAAAAGATTGAGTTTAATCATAAGATATATAGTCAGAGACTCTTTTTCTTGAAGTGGAATAATTTTACAATCTCCAAAGTTAGCAAACCTTAGGAGAATGAGGCAAAGGAATTGTTTTATGTGATCACATTTGATTGTTAATAACTATCATTAATATGAATTCTTGTTTCTCATTTGCATATCTAATTATAAATTACTGTGAGTGATCAACAACTGTGTCATAAGAGAATGAATGCAATGATGAGATGATAGTTTAGGATACTGCTGATATTATTATCTCAATTTCACAGATGGATAAACAGCCATAAAGATAAATAGAGGCATTTGTCACATGTGGCCTTCACAGAAATTTTATTATTCTGTGGCCACATTTTGCAAGCTTGAGGGTTGGTGGATTATCCAAGACTAACAACTTGTTCTCCTGATTCCATTTCAGATTTTGTTTTGTTTTGTGCTATTTAGTCTCAGATTAACATTAGCATGGATCCTTTCCCTACTAATGAATGAATATTAATGGGGATTTCTGTAGTTGGCCAATGGAGGGCATAAAATTAGTTGGCATACATTCTACATGATATATATGTACCTACAGAAATATAGACACTAGTAATGGAGCCACCAAAGCACACATATGGCATTTTAAGCCCATATTAGACCGATTACCTCTACCTATGAGGGCAAAGAAGGGTAAAAGGTGCACAGAACATCCTGGGTGAGTTTGATTGGTGGCTCAGAACACATGCCATGTATCTTGGCACCCTCCATTTTCTGCCCAAACACAGACCTAGTTTTTCACATTTTTTATCACAGGCTATATTTACAAAATAGCTAGTATATTATATGTATCCATCAGAGTTGTTTCTTCCTTCTACCTAGTACTTCCTTTTAATATCTATTAACCACAAAGGGTGCACAGAGACCTTGGAAAATGCAGCAAAGTTCAAAAAAATAAAAGCAGAGCAATTTATGTGCAAAAATAATAAATATAAATGGTACCAACCCTGTTCGATCATTTCAGTACAATGCAGGAAGAGCTAGCCACTTATTTCAACCTTTTATACAGAGAAAAAAACAGTCAGAATATTACACCCAAAACACTTTATGTTTGAAACAGCACTGAAATGCCTTCCATGAGGAAAATAGTCTGTCAGAACACTGGCAGCGGCAAGTTCTTCCTAAAAGGAAAGTGCCAATATTCTGCCTAGAGCATACTTCACTAAGTGCAATGTTTGCAATAAATTTATTAAAAGAAAAATAATAACATGTTGTTCAAAGAGATGTTACTCTGCATGTCTAAAAGGTTTTAAAGAACATTGTGCAATTACAGTGCTATTTATAATTTATGTCATCAAAAACATTTGAAATTATCCTAAAATATTATTAGTGCATTGCTTGTTATTTCTCATAAAGGACCACACAGTAGAACATTTATAGCAAATGTTTACAGCATTTAAAGCAAATGTTTAGGAATGTGTGTCTGAAAAATACTAAAAAACTGATAAAAGCTATCACATGTATTTTTCAAACAAAAGTCATACAAAGAATCATCTAAAGGATGAGTTATGAAATAGGATGCACGATACAAGTTTATAGTTGAATTATTTCATTTGGTATATAGTTTGGATGATCTTTGTGAAAAATTTTAAAGACGTGATGAAAATAAATAATTTACTGGTTCAAAAATGAAATTAAAACAAGATTTCTTCTATAAAACTATAAAATAAACAATTAATAGAATGGGTCAAATACATTAGTAATTTGTGACATTTCTGGATTTGCAGCCCTGGGAACATTACTCAGGGAACACTATGAGCTAAGTGGTGTCAGCAGCGACAAGTGATGAGCAGATCTCATTTTTGTCTGTGGTTTGGTGATTGACAATTGTTCATAAACACTGAGTTACAACTACCTACATACACATCAGTCCCATTCCTTAATTAAGTACTAAACAAAACCAGTGAGAAAGTTTCCAAAAGCTTTCTGATCACTAGTCTCTGGTAATGAACCATTTAATTTTTTTTTTTTTTTTTTGAGACAGGGTCTCGTTTTGTAGTTCAGGCTGGTCCTGAGCTCACTATGTATCCCAGGCAAGCCTGGAACTCAGCAATCCTCCTGTCTCTGCCTCCCAAGTGTTGGGATTACAGGAGTGAGCCACCACGCCTGGCACTGTGGTATGTGGTATTGATTGCTGGTGGGCGTGAGTCACCATGCCCAGCATTGTATGTGGTTACCGGGGATCTAACT
Source organism: Thryonomys swinderianus (assembly GCA_004025085.1). NCBI lineage: Eukaryota > Metazoa > Chordata > Mammalia > Rodentia > Thryonomyidae > Thryonomys > Thryonomys swinderianus. The sequence goes on from PVIC010044799.1 coordinate 14,101, forward strand.
CAAGGCCCTGCGCTTGCTTGTGAGGCAGACGCTGGAACCACTGAGCTACATCTCTGGCCCTGAAGCATTTAAAGTCTAAAAATATTAGTATATCAAATCTAGTGCTTCATTAAGTAAACTATTTGTGACATGAGCAGAAGTTTGTGTCTTTGTTGCTACACTGTGCTTAATTCAGATCCTAGCTAGAGAAGCATACACTGGCTCGTTATGAGAAGAAAGGCATTGTGATTATCAAAACTGATCTGTTTGTTCTCTGCTTATATCTGTTAAATATCCTCTTGTTTAAACCATAAGAAATTCCTGCTACCACAGTCATGGACTGGGACCTCAGTGAACAGGTTGAGTCAATAGATAGCAATATTTAGCCTAGTTATATAACCCTTGAGAAAATTTGGAATTAGGACAAAAAACTGGTCTATTTATTGATCAGTACAATGAGAAAATGATCTACCAGTGAAGTCTGAGTGAATCACTCTGGTCCATGAGAAAAGGGCCAGAGAAATAAGCTCTACTTCAGTTTTCTCAGTTAAATCAAGGGCCATCCATGGGATGATGGCTAAAAGTCATCCCATGTTCAAAATTTGAAAAAAATAATTTGAGCCTCCCAGCACTCGGGAGGCAGAGGCAGGATTGCTGAGTTCAAGCCTTGCCTGGACTACTTAGTGAGCTCAGGGCCAGCCTGAACTACAAAACGAGACCCTGTCTCGAAAGAAGAAAGAAAGAAAGAAAGAAAGAAAGAAAGAAAGAAAGAAAGAAAGAAAGAAAGAAAGAA
>PVIC010044800.1:0-14893 GCA_004025085.1 Thryonomys swinderianus
TGAGTTCCCTGTCCCTGGCCACACAGAAGCTCACGTTACCTGATCACCAGAAGGGTAGGTCTTAGGATGTAGTTAGTAGGTGGGCCCGAGCAGGTGCTGCAGGTGCTGTGTCTTACTGTTCATACCTGTGTGGCCAGATGCTGTGTCTAGGGTGGGTTCTGCACTTTGGCAAGAAGAAAGTCTAGCACCTTCCCACTGTCATGCCTGGTGCCTGGACTTCCCCTCGCAGGGCCTACCCAATCGACCAGTACCCTTGCCAGACAAGAGCTGCCGCAGCCATCATGCACATGATCATGAACAATCTGGACCCTGCTGTAGCCCAGGTAATGGCTGAGAATCTACTCAGAGGCTAAGCTTTATTCAGCACAAATGTAACATGAGATACACATGGAATGTTCTCAAGCTTTTAATTTACTTACAGATTTACCAGCATTATAAACTAGCACAAGGTCCCCGTACCCTAATTCTCCTTAATGGTTACCTCTTCTGTAACTCTGGGATGACATCAGAACCAGGACATCAACACCAATATGACATCATTATAATATTAAATTTTCTTTCTTTTCTTTGTTGTTGTGGTTTTGGTTTTTGTTTTCGCCCTTGTTTTGGGGTTTTTTTTTTTTTTTATTGTGCTGGGGACAGAACTCAGAGCCTCATGTGTATAAGGCAATGCTCTACCACTGAGGTATATACCCAGCCAGATTTTCTAATTATAACATGAAAAGGTAAGAAGCAACAGATTTTGTACTATACTTTACTTATCCTAATATATCAAAATATTTTAGCATATAATAAATATAAAATTATTAAAGGACTATTTTACATATTTTTCACACCAGCTCTTTGTACTCATGGTGTATTTCTCAAGTAGAGTACTGCTCTGTTGCCTGAAGCTGGTGGCTGCCATATTGGATGGCAGGGATGTGGTTCTATATACCCACCTTGGGTATCCTGTGACAGGCAGTCTCTATCCATTATCCCTATTTGAGAAAGGGTAGCCTCCAGGAGTGAGTCCCAGAGTTCCTTGAAGGCAATATGTTGCTAGCATTTAACTGCTTTGTCTAGCAAGCAAGAACTGGTCCTGGACCCTAACGCTCAGCAGATATTAACCCCAGACTGAGTTCCCAAATGATCCTCAACCCTAGCCCCAAGCAGACCCCTTTCCCTAGCCACAGAGGAACCATCTTGCAGATTCACCTGTGCCTGGTCCTTATGCTTCTTGCTTCTCCCTCCTTTCCCATCTTTTTCCTCCGTCGAGCCCACCAGTGGGTTGGGGTCCTTCCCCTCCCTGTTCCTCTTGCTGTCCACAGCTCCACGGCCCTTCCTAGGCCTTCTTTTCAGATGACACCCTGTCTTTTACAGTTTCCTCAGGAGCTGGTGACCTATGGAGGAAATGGGCAGGTGTTCAGCAACTGGGCTCAGGTACCGTGTCTCTGTGGCCTCATCCATATCCCCCTCAGTATAGGAGGAAGTGACAGATCTAGGAGTCTGCCTCCTGCATACCAAGGCTCCCGCACTAGAGATAATTTGGGGATGCTGCCATTATATGAACCAGGAGTGGTGCTATAGAAAGGTCCAGGAGCCAGTGGAGTATGGTGCAGACCTGGAAGAAGAGGGCCACTGGGCAGGATGACCCCAGGGCCTGCGTGTGGTCTCTGGTCCTGGGCATGGCCTAGAAGCCCCAGGGTGGGATGCCATTGATACTTGCAGAATTTTGCATGCTTGCTGTCCCTTCAGTTCTGGCTGACCATGTACTACTTGTCGAAGATGACTGAGGAGCAGACTCTGGTCATGTACAGTGGACATCCGCTGGGCCTGTTCCCCAGCAGCCCTGGCACCCCAAGGCTGGTCATCACCAATGGGATGGTGGGTCAGAGGTAGTGGGCACCATGCCTTCCCGGAGCCCAGCCACGGGAGGGGGGGACCCTAGGGGCAGGGAGGAGAGCGAAGTGCCCCTGAAACTGCTCAGGATCCATTTCCTAGGGCTCCAAACTTGTTCCCCAGCTCCCAGCCCCTGCTGCCTGTTCTCTCCCTGTCTTTCAGGTCATTCCCAACTATTCCTCCAGGACAGAGTATGAAAAGCTCTTTGCTTTGGGAGTTACAATGTAAGTCACTATTTTACTTTATTAATGTGTCATTTCCTTCCTATCATACTTTACCATAAAACAATGCAGTATTAAATATAATTTTTGAAAATACAGTCACAGCACTATAGCCTAGTAATTTCATTTTTTACAAATTTCCTAGTGGTTTATTTAAATGCTTACATTTTTAAATATATCTAGGCAAGAAAACATATGACTTCAGATTCTACCTTTTTCAAAGACCTTATCATATGCAATTTTAAACATAAATAATACTAAATAAATTTGTAGAGAACACCATCAAAATTCCATAATTAATGTGCTGCTAGGCTCAACTTAGCACACATTTATCTACCTGTCCGTTCATCCACTCAGCTTGCCTTTGGATGTTTCTCAAGGTAAATTGCAGATTTTACTGTATGGAATCAAAAACTACTTCAACAAACATTGTGAAATGAACTACAGTGAAAAGGAAAGTCCTCTCTAGCTCCAGATGCCTCAGTTCAATGTCTGTTGTATGCTTCCAAGTGCTCTTCATGTGCATGGACTTGTGACAGGTAGCTAAGAGGGTCTCTGCACCTTGCCTTTCCTTACTTGCCAACACAGCTTAGAGATTGTTCCATAGGTCTGACATATTCTTGCTTACCCACAATGTTCAATTACACCATAGTCCATTTATCCCTTTCCTCCTGATTTGGGTTTTTCCAGTTCTTTGAGGTTATAACTAATGTTGTAGTGACTGAAGTTGTTTCTTTATTAATAGTTTCTCCGTTTTATGCAGAAAGAAACTGAACTTAGAAGCCCTGCTAATATTTTTTTGTTGATCATAAGTAGCTTCTGTTGCTACTTTTGGTTTTAATGTTGATATTTTCTGTGCCACTAGAAGCAACTATAGGGTCACAATGATGGAACTCCGTGTCCCGGTCCACTGCTTTGTAACTATGAGCCTAGGTATGTCACACCCTTTCTCAGTTTGGCAGATGCAAGATTGAAATTCAAAGAGGGCTGAGCTGCATTTGTCAGACTTGGTGTGGCTGTATTACCCCAGGTGCTATGGAACACATTGATTAAAGACCAAATGAGATTTTGGGAGCTCCAGTGGCACCATCAGTTAGTGTGCAGTACTTACACAAAATGAGAATCGCCAGTGGAGATAGAAAAGGATTTGAATATGTAAATGATCTGAGAAGTGCTAATTACAGCAAAGCCTTTGCACTATCAGCTTGACAAAACTGAATACCCAGAGAGTACCCAGTGGTGGTGAGGATGTGAGGAAACAGGCATCTGAGATTGTTGATAGAAGTTTAAATCAGTACAGGCAGTTTGGAAATGATTATAACAGGTCCTATCCAGAAAATGAGGTCAAAATTTCATGAGTATAAACCTTGTGTCCAGGGGCCAGAGATTTAGCTCAGTGGTGCGATAGTCTGCCTAGCAAGTGCAAGGTCCCTGATTCAGTCAGTACATACAGCAATACTGGATGTGTTGACTCATGCCCACCAGCAATCAGTACCATATACCACAGTGCCAGGCGTGGTGGCTCACACCTGTAATCCCAGCACTCGGGAGGCAGAGGCAGGAGGATTGCTGAGTTTGAGGCTTGCCTGGGCTATATAGTGAGCTCAGGGCCAGCCTGAACTACAAAGCGAGACCCTGTCTCAAAAAAAAAAAAAAACAAAACAAAAAACAAACCTTGTGTCCCCACAGCTTTACCTCTAAGAATTACTCAGCGAGCTCCAAGAATCTCAGTCAGTTCCCAGCTCTGCCATGTGCTCGATGCAACCTTGGGTCTTTGGTATTATCTGTACAGAGAGGATATTAATAGCTCCTATATCTAAATGTTATGTGAAAATTCATGGAATTATAAAAGTGAACTCGACACTACAACACAAAGCTCAAATAAATGCAACCTTACCAGGGCACACAGCACAACAAGGGGTTCCATATGGCCCTTGTGGGGTCTAACGGTTTCACATGCCTCGCTGGTGCACATTCATTATATTAACAGTATTCTCTTATTTTGTAGTGGTCATGCAACCTTTCAAAATAAGGGAAGTGAGCTTCATGCTTTACAAGAGAAAAAAGAGGTTCTGAGAGGTCAAGTGGCCTGCCTGGTTATGTTATAGACTTGGTACTGAAACACAGGTCTGTGAGAAGGCATCCTTGATCCCAAAGAGAGAGGGACTGGGGAAATCCTCTAGGGGGCAGGAACCTAAAAGAAAAGATATAAACTTGTCATTTTCAGTGGAGAGAAGCAAATAGCAATGTTCTCAAGAGTATTCCACTCTTCAGGCATCAGCAAAGGTCACCTTTCCCCGTCACTCTGTCAAAACTTTACATGTTTGGGCCAGAGATTTAGCTCAGTGGTTCTGGCGCCTGCCTCGCAAGTGCAAGGTCCTGATCCTGGTAACCACATATAATGTTGGGCATGGTGACTCACACCCACCAGCCATCAATAGCACATACCTCAGTGCCCGGCGTGGTGGCTCATGCCTGTCATCCCAGCACTCGAGAGGCAGAGACAGGAGGATTGCTGAGTTTGAGGTTTGCCTGGGTTACATAGTGAGCTCAGGGCCAGCATGAACTACAAAGCGAGACCCTCAAAAAAAAAAAAAAAACTTGACATGCTTGAATTTAACTATTAAGTGACAGCAACAGCCATGCTTATCCCTTGATGATAGTCCCTTAGGAATTTGGCTTCTATTAATATTTAAAATGTTTGAATCTGATAAACCAGTGGTCTTCCTTCTTGATTCCTACCCTGGAGGACATGACTGACACAGGTTCAGGGAAGCAAGTAGAGGTTATACTACAGTTGTTCATATAGCAAAATCAAAGCCATCATCTTGATTACCAGAGTAAAGAACATTCATTGATTTTGGATGCTGTGTGCTGTGAAGCATGAACAGAAATGAGTGGGGGCCCTCTATGTGCTCATGTAGAAAGAAACCTACAGTGGGTCCTGGGGGCAAAACAAGTTTCAGAAGCAAAATTTACAGAATGAAGCCATTTAGGTCAATGTTCAGAATAACAGCAGGAACTTTTCAGGCAAAATAATACACAAGTGGTCACATCACGTACGACAGGGTCTCTGCTCTTTTTCTCTGTCATACAGTATTTCATCATGTTCATGTGCTGTCATTTGTTTCTCTTTTCTTCTGTGGATGAACATTTCAGATGCTTCAGGTTTGGGCCACTGCCAACAAATTGCTATGAACATTCATGTGCATGTCTTTACATGGGCACTAGCCTGTAACATGGATGTCCTACACCATGTTTGGCTAGAGTCTGTATTCCCCAAAGTAACATTTTTTTAACCAATTACATGTCAATTTTGGGGAAAATAAAATCTGTTTGTAAAAAGTCTGGGAGGCAGGAAGGGACCAAAACTGAAGGGCTGGGCCGGGGATTTAGCTCAGTGGTTCCAGCGTTTGCCTTGCAAGCACAAGGTCCCGAGTTCGATCTCTGGTAACCGCAATGCCAGTTGTGGTGACTCATGCCCACCAGCAATCAGTACTGCACACCACAATCCTGGTGTGGTGGCTCACGCCTATAATCCCAGATCTCTGGAGCAGAGGCAGGTGGATTGCTGTGAGTTTGACGCTTGCCTGGGCTACATAGTAAGCTCAGGGCCAGCCTGAACTACAAAGTGAGACTTTGTCTCAAAAAACTAAAACAACAACAAAACTGAAGAACTGTAGCCTATCATATTCCTTCCTTTTTTAACAAAAAGGAGAATGTAGGAATGCCTTTATTGGTAGTTAAAAGTTCCTTTTCAAGTTCCTAAAGCGGGGATTGGGAGAAGCCACGCCTGGAGTCTGGCTCACCTCGCGGCTTGGCTTGCTCTCTTTGCGGTCAGGTACGGCCAGATGACAGCAGGCAGCTACTGCTACATCGGTCCCCAGGGAATCGTCCACGGCACAGTGGTGAGAGCCCAGCCCCACGTGGCTGAGAGGGTGAGTCCTGGGAGGCGGACATGGTGGGAGGACAAAATGAGTGTCTGCCTCGTCTGCCTGCAGCTCACTGTGCTGAATGCTGCGCGTCGGTACCTGGGCATCGAGGACTTGGCTGGGAAGGTCTTCGTCACCTCTGGGCTTGGTGGGATGAGCGGGGCTCAGGCCAAGGCTGCAGTCATTGTGGGGTGCATCGGAGTGATAGCGGAGGTGAGTGGCGGGAGCTTCTGTCTCCATCCCTCGCTCCTCCCCTGTCTTCCTTCCCTCCCTTCCTCTTTTCCTTCTGGAGCTGCTCACACCTATACTTTCACCTCCTCTCTCATCCAGCTATCCCTCAAGCCCTCCGCAAACTCTCCACAAACCCCTGCTCAGCTACACTGGGAGGGTTCCCACTGTACCATGTTTCCTCTTTTCAAAGTGCCCACTACCCTCCACGGTTAGCGCCTGTTGACTACCCTACCATGCAACTGTGAGCATCCACTGATGACACCACTTCTCCATGACGCATCAAAGTCTGGGCTGTAGAGGAAAGAGGATAAATGGTCGTGATTAAATGAGTGTAGACTCCCAGCTTGAACAGCACAGAGTAAAGTGGAAGAGGCAGAAAGGCACTCCTCGACAGAGGCGTGTATGGACACCTTCCCTTTGGAGGTTCTCATACCTCTCTTTGGTAGGTGCCAAGGACGAGAAGGGAAGCAGAACATTGAGAAACTGAGGAGCTTCAGGATAAGCCTTATGGATACAAACCAGCACCATTTTTATTTAATTGACATTAATTCCGTGACACACATACGTGTACTGGTTAAGACTGAGTTGGGCTGCAGGTAACAGAAAACATAAATAAGGTGCTTTATTTTTTAATCTTACGTAAGCAACAGTACCAGCATCGGTTCGGCAGCTTAGTGGTGTCAGGTTCAACATTTCCACATTTAACCAGGTTTCCTTCATGAATACAGGATTTTTGCCCAAGCCCAAGCCTTTTCATCCACATTCAAGGCAGGAAGAAGTAAGAAGGGAAAGATCAGCTATGACCGATTATTTTAGTGGGAAAAGCATGTCTCGGAAATTCCCTTTATCTGTTGACCAGTGTATGTTCTTATCTACAAAGGAGGTCAGGAATAGTGCAGAACTTACTGGGCTTAATTTGGATGCGGTGCCTCTCCTGGAGCTGAACAGTGTTGCCCTAAATGAAACCTCATTTCTGGTAGCAAAGGAGACAGGAAGAGGAGGAGTGTAAAGGAAGCTCACAGAGACCGCCCCAAGACTGTGTCGTGAGAAGGATGGTCTGCGGGGGGGACAGCACCTGAACAGCGGACTGTGACATACTTCGGGCAGCTTGTAACGTGGGCCTTCCGTCTCATGGCCGCAGGTCGATAAAGCAGCTCTTGTAAAACGCCACCAGCAAGGCTGGCTGATGGAAGTGACTGCCAGCTTGGACCACTGCATTGAGAGACTCAGGTACAGCTGCTGCTGTCGGAGCACTGGAAAGGGGAGGCCCTGAGAAGAGCCCGGAGGCTGGACTGCTTTACATGGGGCCCTTAAGGCCTGATACCTGGTTACAGGTGGGCGCCACCGGGTGCTGAGCCAGAGGTTGTCCTGCAGACATGTCACAGAGGGACCTCGCAAGACCTCCCCTCTCACCAGTTGTTGTCTCGGGTGGATAGGAGACCACTCCATGCGTGTCGTCAGTGGTGGCTTCAGGGGCCTGGTGCATTTCAGCTCATTCTCTTGTTTTGTGCAAAGCCTCAGTTTCATGAAGGGCGTCTTGTGTTTCTTTCGTGTGGTCTCAGGACCCTGGCACATGACAAGTCCTCACACGCGTACCGCCCCGCCTGCTCACTTTCTGGGAAGTGAGCCACTGGGATGGTCCTCCTCCCACGGCCCCACAGACTCGCCGGGCGCAGATCCCACGCACCGTGGGCTGCTCGTCTCTGTCAAACCCCGCGAGATGTTCGGGACCTACAGAACAGTCCCTACAAACCAAAACACCTCTCAGAGGTCTGGTAATTACAGGTGAAATTCCCAGCTCTAGGTGTGGCGCCGAAGGGTGTGAACAGACACAGCTCCTGCCCAGGTTTCTGGCTGTGCATCTGAACATACACACACACACACACACACACACACACATAAGTCCATGCACATGCTCACAATATAACCACAGGCATACATGTGCATAAACACATACATCCACATGCGTACATGCATGCACATATATGAACACATGTACATATGCACACAATGAACACGTGTACAGTATGCAAACACATACAAAGTTAAATCAGTCTGAAGGGCTATTCTGAGTACTTGGTCTGCCCCACTGAACAGGCTGAGCAGGGGAAGAAACCGAAGCAGATGCATTTAGGCTTTTGGTTCCTTTGGTTCTTCTTCCTGGATGGACCTCATGTGTGTGTGTGTGTGTGTGTGTGTGTGTGTGTGTGTGTGTGTGTGTGTGTGTGTTGGCACTGGGGATTGACTACAGACTCTGCACTGAGCTAACTCCCCAGGCCATTTTCAAGTTTTTAATTTTGAGGCAGGCTCTCGCTAGCTCAGTACATTGTCTAGACTGGGCTTATGCTTGTGATCCCAGAGTGCTGGGCTCTCAGGTGTGCGTTCTGCGCCTGACTCGGCCTTCTTCTCATGAGTGCAAACATGGGCCTGGCTCCCACAGGCTTCTTTCTTTCCAGCTCAGTGTGCAGTTCATCTCCACTCCCAGCCAGGCCAATCTCCTGACCCACTTTGGTTTCTGACACCTCTACCACCCACAAGTTCTACTGTTTATTCCTTCCTCTTTTCACCGAAATAGGTTTTGACTCTTCCTATTCTTCTATTTTTTCCAAATAACAAAATACTCCTTAGTGAGTCATTTTAGGATCCCTGGAGTGACTTCTGTGGAAATCCTGATTCTGACAGCTGTAGCACTGATCCTGTGAATCTTCTTAGAAAGAGCTGTCACTAGTATGGGGCTAGTTTTCCCAGCAGGAGCGTTCATTCTGCCTTTTTCCCCCCTCGCAATTTTATGTCCTGAACAACAGATTGGGTCATAAAAGACCACACTTCATAGGCCCCACACTTGCACACAGTCCGCTTAGTGGCCTCCAACACACCTGACCCATGCAATGACCAGGACCAGGCTTGGCCAGGCAGCTGTCAGTAAATGTGGTGGGGCCATCTGTTCTGCTTTTGTGTCCATCTAGGGAAGCAAGGAAAAAGAAGGAGGTGCTCAGTCTTGGTTACCATGGCAATATAGTGGACCTGTGGTAAGTAGGGGGCTGGGAGTTGATGGTGTTGCGGTGCCCAGGTCAGGTCCCCCCCGCAAAGCGCCTCGTCCTGACCAGGTACTTCCAGGGTGCAAACTCGGAGGCTCAGCACCTTCCCGTCTAGGATGTGGATAGGCAAACGGGCTGCAATCCCCACATGGCTGGCCCCATACACACCACGCATGTCCTGCTTTCCCAGGGAGCGCCTCGTCCATGAACTGGACACCACTGGAGAGCTCTTGGTGGATCTCGGGTCAGACCAGACATCCTGCCATAACCCGTTTAATGGTGGCTACTACCCTGTGCAGCTCAGCTTCGATGAGGCCCAGCGCCTCATGGCTTCCAATCCATCCGCTTTCAAGGATCTAGTGCAAGAAAGGTGAGGGCAGGCCCAGGGCTGCTCGGGATGGGGACAGCAGGGGACCTTCTGCTCTGGGCAGCTTACTTCACCCAACTCTGGCTCAAACCTGGTTCTCAAGTGACCAGCTGTACGACACTGAGCCAAATCTTAACCAGTCCAGGCCTCTGCCTCCTGTCAGAGTCACGGGCACATGTTCCTAGGAATGCTGGGCATGTGTGCCACATCTTTACCACACTGCTGACTTTAGTCAGCCCTTTCCAGTCCAGGGATTTAGCTCAGTGGTTGCAGCATCTGCCTTGCAAGTGCAAGGTTCCAAATTCGATCCCCGGTAACCACATGCCACAGTGCTGAGTGTGGTGGTTCACACCTGTCATCCTAGCACTTGGGAGGCAGACGCAGGAGGATTGCTGTGAGTTTGAGGCTTGCCTGGGCTACATTGTGAGCTTAAATCCAGCTTGAACTATGAAGCAAGACCCTTTCTTAAAAACAAACAAACAAAAAAACCCTGCCCTTTCCATCCTTTTTCCCCAGGAACCAAATGGGCTGGTCAGCAGTAAATGCTTGTTTTTAGGGGCTTCTAGCTAGGTCTGGGAGGATGCAGAGGGTTTAAAAAGATGATGATGTTAGAATGTGATCGCAGCGAGTTTGGCGAGTTTGGCGGGAGAAGCAGAGGGGCCCCCCCCCCACCCCGAGGCAATGGGACCGGAAGCCGTCAAAGGGCTGACCCGAGGGGGCTGGGAGTCTGCAGTGAGGCATCAGGGTCGGAGCTGACTTTCCTGCTTGTTGCAGCCTAAGAAGGCACGTCTCAGCCATCAACAGGCTGGCCCAAGAAAGCTTCTTCTTCTGGGACTACGGCAATGCCTTCCTTTTAGAGGCACACAGAGCGGGTAGGTCGAAGGAAGGCTGAGAAGCTTCATTCTCTACGACTTCATTTTCAGCTGCTGCAGCAGAGGATCATTCAGCAAGTGGCCAGGGAGGCTTCACTGTGCCTCCGTCCAGGCCTCGCTTCTGCAAACTGACCTCGCTCAGTGGCTGGGCATCGCATGGTCTCAGTTTCTCCGTGTACTTTAAGAACATGTACCCTAGTAACCACGTACAACAGTACCGGGCGTGGTGACTCACCCCACCAGCCATCAGTACCACACACCACGGTGCCGGGCGTGGTGGCTCACGCCTGTCATCCCAGCACTCGGAGGCAGAGGCAGGAGGATCGCTGAGTTCGAGGCTTGCCTGGGCACCATAGTGAGCTCAGGGCCAGCCTGAGCTACAAAGCGAGACCCTGTCTCAAAACAAACAAAGTGCCACAGAGAGAGCAGGTGCAATGATCAGGAATGCGCCCCTGAGCTGACCCATGCAGCTCTCCTGTTCTGCGTGGAAACGTGTTTTCATAAGACATCCGATGTATTCCCAGAGTGGAAAGTCCGTGAGGCTCACAGAGGACCTGCCCTCCTAGCCCTGCCTCCTCCCTGGGTACTGATGCTGCAGTGGCCTGTAGAGACAGGCGCTGAGCACACAGGCACAAGTGTCTGTGCCCTGCGTCCAGGCCACTGGAATCATAGCATGCCATCAATAGAGTTGTGTTCTGTATTTGCTCTTCTTCTTTTACTTAAAAAAAAAAAAAATCAGCTCTTGCTGGTGAGGTGCTTATTAATATCGCCATTTGGGACAGCTGTGTGAGTCCTCACCCTGAGCTGGCAATTCTGTCCACAGGAGCAGATGTGGCAAAGAAGGGTGCCAATAAGACAGAATTCCGTTACCCCTCCTATGTCCAGCACATCATGGGGTAAGTGATGGGGAGAAGCTGGTGGTTCTGAGGTAGCCAGTACCCTTCTTACCCGCTTTTGGAGTCTGGAACCTGGTACCCAGGTCAAAAAAACCTCAAATTATGACCACCGCTGAGGTCATACATGAGATCCTCACAGAACCTCGAAGAGGCCCAGTACACGGTCACAGGATTCCCACCATAAAATGCTGGTGAGGAAGAACTAGATACGTAGAGAATGTTTGCAGGGCCACAGTGAAAGGACAGATAAGCCCACATAGCCCAGTGGCCAAAGTCACTTTCTATGAACATGCCAACCTCTGGGCCTTCAAAACCTCAGTGTAACTGCTTGGGAGACTGCTGCCCCTTCCATAGCCAAGGCCCAAGGGTCAGCTGACAGCTTGTCCCCGAACACCAAGACACTCTGTGACCCTGAAGCCTACACACCCACCGGCTGGGAAAGGCAGGGCTGAAGAGAAGCCGTCTAAGACAGAGAAAGGAGAACCAGGACGAGTGCCAAGATCAGGGATAGAGCTTACAGAGTGAAGCTGAGCGGTCTTGGCTTTACAACTCACAGTGGTTGGCCTGGAAGATCAGGCCAGAGCAGGGTGGAAGCCACAAGGACAAGGGTCACATTCTCAGATTCACTGTGGGATGTGGAGGCTGAGCCAGGAGTGGGCTGCCTTACAGAATGGCTGAACAAGGGCTGGAGATTTAGCTCAAGTGGTTCTGTGCCTATCTTGGAACCACAAGGGCCTGAGTTCGATCCCTGGTACTGAAAAAAAAAAAAAAAAGAACAGCTGAACATTCCCTGGGGAGTGAACACAAGAAAGAAACCCTCAGGGGAAGGACCCAGGATGTCTAGGCAAGTGCAGGTGCTGTAGAGGGACATTGAGCCATGGAACCCCTCCAGCAGAGGTAATTGGCTCATGGACACGGGCCACCTGGGGAGCTCAGTTCACCTGACACAGTGAGTTCACCAAAGGCCAAATCCCTACATTTACTCCTTTCTCTCAACCATAGCTTTGAGTGACTTCTTTCTAGTCTCAGTAACAGCAGTTTTTTTGCTTGTCTTTGTCCTTGATCCTTGACCCTTGACCCTTGACCCTTCAGTTAGAGAAGAGGTAGTGCAACCTAGAAAAGGGAGAGAGAAGGTTGAAGAGGATTGAGAGGCACGGGAGAGACTAAGGGGCATAAAGTGGCTGAAGGAGACGAAGAGGAGTGGGGAAATGGGGGCACTGAGGGGTAAGGAGCGGACGGAGGGCCTGTGGATACTGCCGCTAAACTGGAGACCTCAGGGTGTCAAGTCTCATCTGGATGCCAACGCCCTCTCCCCTGGGCGCCCATATGCTGTTCTCTTGTCCCTGGCGGAAGATGCCACCAGCCCAGAAGCCCTAGTTGAGGAGCTGTTTGTCCTTGCAGGGACATATTCTCCCAGGGATTCGGGCCTTTCCGCTGGGTGTGCACATCGAGGGACCCCCAGGACTTGGCCATCACAGACCAGCTGGCCACATCTGTGCTGGAGAAGGCCATTGCCGATGGAGGTGACACTGTTGGGCGGGGAACGCGTGCAAGTTGGCAGTTTCCCAAAGCCCCTTTTTTTGTAGGGTGCCTGGCAGACAGGATCCTGGTCTCTGAATGTTGTCCTAAGCTCTGGAAGCACAAGCCCTAAGTGTCCCACTGTGTTCTAGGTGTGCAGTCAGGACCTTCTGGTTCAAAATGATGGAAAGCCACCGTGTTAATCAGCTTTCCATCCTAAAATACCTGAGAAAATCAACTTAGCAGAAGGAAAGATTTATTTTAGCTCATAATTTCAAAGATTTTAGTCCACATCCTGTTAGCTCCACTGTCTCCGGATCCATGGTGAGGCCTCACATCACGGCAGAAGCACATGGTGGAGCAGCTAAGAAGCAAAAAAAGACAGGAAGGAGCCAGTATTTCCTTTGGTGATGTGCTTCCAAAGGCCCGACTCCCTCCAGTTAATACTCTAAAGATTTCATCATCTGACAGCAGCACTGCAGGCTGTGACTAAGCCCCAACATATGGGCACCGAAACACCAGATCCAGATTAAAGCAACCACTCAAATCAGCTAAAGCAGAAGGGGCCATCAGGTTCAGATAACCCGGCAGTCACACAAGGTTTATTGCAATTCCTGTCTGGCCCAGATTCTCTCATGCATGTTGCCTGGCTCCTGAAAGCCCTTGAGCACTGGCCTTGGATTCTATCAATAGCACTGCTGACTCACGTCACTGTCTTTCCTGAGCATGGGACCCATCCAACCCGCCTGATCTGCTCAAGTGTTTTGTAAATCAGCAGTTCCTGAATTTGTCTTAGCTTTTGTGGATACAGAATTAGGTGTGCCTCTTCAACCCAGATAACTATGGTCTTGCTGAGTTTGCGTGTTCCTACCCTTTTCTTTTCTTTTTTTTTTTTTTCTTTTTGAGACAGGGTCTCGCTTTGTAGTTCAGGTTGGCCCTGAGCTCACTATGGTGCCCAGGCAAGCCGCCGTGAACTCAGCAATCCTCCTGTCTGCCTCCTGAGTGCTGGGATTGCAGGCGTGAGCCACCACGTCCGGCATTGTGGTATTGGTGGGCGTGTTTCCACGCCCTGCATTATATGTAGTTCCCGGGGATCGAACTCAAGACTGCGCTTGCGAGGCAGGTGCCGGAACCACTGAGCTAATCCTCCGGCCCTCTTGCCCTTTTCTTAAACCACATTCTCTTGTCAAATGCACTCGACAGTGCTGTCATGTGGAGAAAAGGAGACAATGAACAGTCTCAGTTGCTAGAGATCTCACCTCTGCTTCTTAGTGGTGTTTCTGCAGACCAGGAGCGGCCTTCTCCCTTGGGAGTTTCCCAGACTTAGATGCTTGCTCTAGGTCCCTAGGGCCCGTTTTAACCCTGCTATTTACTCCAGGTTCCATGGCTTGTGTTGGGGTTCAGGTCACATGGACCCACGAGCCAGGAGGAGTGCAGGAAGAAACTAGGCCCTTCTCTTAGGCAGTCTGGATCTGTTCCTCCCCAGGCTTCACTGGGCAGCTTCCGTAGGCTGCTGGGTATTTAACAGCCAGAACTCTGGAAAGGAGCCCTGGGCTATTATGTCTGGTAATAACCAAGGCATAAATACTAGCAGCATGGCTGACATCAAGCTGGGACTGTGACTTGGCTCTGTAAAGTTTCCATAAGCAGACTGACAGGCACAGATAACCTTCAGTGCACAGATCACAGTGAAGAGCAATAAGATAACATGAGTGGTGAGTCTGGGTGCTGCCTTTTTTTTTTTTTCCTTCAGTGCTGTAGATTGAACCCATGGCCTTTGCACTAAGGCACATCCCCAGTGCTTTTTAAAAAATGTTTTATTTTGGGACAGGGTCTTAAATTGCTAAGTTGCCAGGCTGGGCTCGATCTTGCAATCCTTTTATCTCCACCTCCCAGCGGGCTGCGTTAATATAATTTTTTAAAAATATGTTTAAGGA
>PVIC010044801.1:0-14874 GCA_004025085.1 Thryonomys swinderianus
AGGCGTGGTGGCTCACGCCTGTAATCCCAGCACTTGGGAGGCAGAGACAGGAGGATTGCTGAGTTCAAGGCTTGCCTGGACTACATAGTGAGCTCAGAGCCAGCCTGAACTACAAAGCAAGAGACCCTGTCTCAAAAAAAAAAAAAAAAAGAAAATCTTTTCACAAGTTAAATATTTTGTTTCTTTACAGAAAATATCTTTTAACAAAGCCAGCACATATCAAGTCTGAAGACAGTGGAGTTTGCCAGTTATATGTCTTGAAGGAGGAGCTGCCAACCACTGGATTTGGAGTTACGCAAGGTAAATATTCTGTTCTCTGTATTTAGGGCTGAATGGATGCGTGCTCACACACGCTGACCTCTAAAACAGTAATTCCAGGCTATGCATTGTTCATACCAAAAGAAAAACTTAGTCACTACAATAAAAATGGGAAATTAGAACCTACAACCTTTCAAATGATCATCATTAATCACACTCTTTTAAACTTGATGAAATTTTTAACAGAAAAATTGTAATTTATATTTCCATTTAAATCCCAAGAGCAATTCAGAATATACTTGTCCTTATTTTTCTTTTTATAGACTATCAGAATAACTACTTAATTCATTCAATTTGGGGAGGTGAATAGTAACTTATGAACAAAAATCTGAAACATACCATTGCCATCATCGGGTTGGATCAGTTTCATATTTTTTCTGCAAAGATCTACTAATGATAATATTTGATAATAAAATATTTAAATGATTTTGGGAAGATTTTGATTGTAAAAAAAGTTTCTTGAACAAAAACTCATCAGTGTGATTTAAATTGTTTTTTCCTTTTCTCATTAAATTCATTGAGAATGAAATCTTGTAAAAAAATTAGTTCATAGAGCATACTGGAAACATATAATGTCTAATGTTTATCTTACACATTTCAGAAAGAGAATTAAGCATCCCTCATAAAATTTCAAGTGATCAATTATCATCTGAAAATCTAAGCTCAGCTGTGGGACAAAAGATTGCTGCTCCCAACAGAGTTCTTTCGGATGAGAACAGTTATGCTACCATAGTTGTTGGTTTTCCAGATCTCATGGTAAGTATCAATTTTTTATATTATTGAACAAATATTTTTAACCTTCAATGTGCCCTATAATCCATCAGTCTGTTCCAGGAATAATTTTAAATAGTTTAACTTTCTGGTATATATTTAAATTCACATTTGAAATCAGTCACAAAAAATACGTAGCTTTATTTATTTATTTATTTATTTATTTATTTATTTTTGAGACATGGCCTTGCTTTGTAGTTCAGGCTGGCCCTGAGCTCACTATGTAGCCAAGGCAAACCTCGAACTCATTGTTGTATGTGGTTACAGAGACTGAATTGAGGACCTTGGACTTGCTAGGCTGGTGTGGGAACCACTGAGCTAAATCTCCAGCCCTATTTTTTTTTTTTTTTTTTGAGACGGGGTCTCGCTTCGTAGTTCAGGCTGGCCTTGAGCTCACTATATAGCGCAGGCAAGCCTTGAACTTACAGCAATCCTCCTGCTTCTGCCTCTCAAGTACTGGAATTACAGGCATAAGCCACCATGCCCAGCATTGTGGATTGTGGTTACCGGGCATTGAATTTGGGACCTTGCACTTATAAGCAGATGGCAGAACCACTGAGCTAAATCCCTGTCCAAGCTTTATTATTTTTTAAGGTATATTGAATAGATGTAATTTAGTAAGGCGAACTATTATTCATTCATAGGAATTCACATGTCACATTAGATTTAACCTACTGAAAGTGATTTTCTATCGTGGTATCTGTACTTTGTCAAGAGGAACAAGGTGAAGCCATTAAGGCAGTACATCTTCTAGAATTACTCCAATATATGGGAATATCATTGCTGTAAAATGAAAATTTTAACACTCATGAGCACCAATTCATCTACTATTGAGTCACTCTCTGATTTATCTTATCTTTGCAGCATTCAAGTGATACTACAATGGGGCAGAGTCTCAATTTCCTTTTCTTATGTATAGGACCCTCTGCTCTTTTCTACTGTTACTTATAAGGGCGAGGCTTTTTTTTTCTTTAGGGGAACTTCTTTTTATTTTTTACTGGGACATTTTATTGGTACATTATATATACACATAACAATTACACTCCACATTGAGAATTTGTACCAGTTTATAACACAACTTAATTCTCATTTTTCCCCCTCCCCTACCCAACCTACCTATCCCACCCCTATATACCCAAGCATTGTTTCCTATTTTACCATCAATTTTTTTCTTTCTTCATTATTTACCCCAAAGCCCCATTACCCTTTGAATATTTACTATTTCACAATATCAATCATGCATTCTAGAACACATTTATAACTTCAGTTTCTCATATCAGAGAAAATATTCGATATTTGCACATCTGTGACCTATTTATTTCACTTATGAGTATGTTCTGAAGGTACATCCATTTGGTATAAATGATTTATAAAGGAGAGGGTTTGAGTTCAGATGAAACTTGGTACCATCCTCCCCTGATGGAAATGTGAAAAAATAAAATATAAAGGTTATTTCAGTACAAATTGTCATCCTTAGATGTAGCTACATGTGGTGTCATTAAACATTTAATTTTAGTAATTTCCTCTGTAGCTTTTAAGTGAAATGATAGAATCATTTAAAGATAAAAATACTGGGCTTTGTTTGATAATACACCAATCTCACATTCCTTAAAAATTAAATATAATTAATGAAGGTTGGGTACTTCAGGCTACAGAATATTAGAAATCCAAAACCCAATGGATAATATGTGGCTTAGGACTTTGCCATATGCCTTTCTAATTATGAAGCAGAAAAACATTTGCTAGCATATTATATAACTAGAGATGTGTTACTGGAATATAGTGTCTCTAACAGCATTAGTTGAATGGGAAAAATGCATTTAATATGTTCTCTCAATGTTTGCTACAATGACTAGAAGAAATAATGAAGCTTTTTGTGATAATGGAACTATCTAAACGATCCAACTTGTTACTTAATCTGATTAAGAAATTACTATGGAAATATAATGTTACTGTAACAAAAGTAAGAAAGTAAAAGCTAAGTATAAGGCACTCCTTGTATTAGCCCTATAGAAATTCTTTATATAGCCTGGGATTTAGTTTAGTGGTTCTGATGCCTGCATCTCAAGCACAAGGTCTGGAGTTCGATCCCTGGTACAAAAAGAAAAGAAAAGAAAAAAAATTCTTTACAGCTTTTAAGATTAGTGACCTTGCTAAAGTAAAAGCTGTACCCTTGGTACCTAGTTTTCCCCACCCATGGGAACTGTCCAGCAAATATTTGTTAAGTGGAAGATTAGTGTCAGGTAGTCTTTCAATATTTTATGATAACAACCAGATTTTTAGGCCTCAGTGCAACAGTAAAGCACTGTATGTTCTAAGCTCTTTCATATATAGTAGTTAATTTTATGACAATCCTACAAAGTTTTTTTTCTAGGTGAAAAAATAGAAAGATGTTGTATATTTCCAGGGCCACAAAGATTGCAGGTGAGGAAACTGGGACTTGAGCTCAAGTGTTTCTGTCTAACATATCATTTTTGTGTACCACAACTACCTTTCTGCTTTTATGTGAATTTCTTGGGATTCTTATACAACTATCAACAAAGAGATATGTCAAACACCTTACAATTTTTTTTATAGTTTACCAGAGGCAACAAATTATTATAAACTTATGTATAACTTTCTTAGCTTATACCGAATACAGTAGCTATAAAGACATATAAAAATATCCTCAATGGTGAACATTAAATCACTTAATTACCAAAAGAAAATTTAGGATACGTATTATCACCACATCTAGTAAACATTGGATGGAGTGTCTGAGACATGATACAAAAAGAGAAAATCCATTAGTTAGTTGGATTTAAAATATAAAACTTCAAAATATAAAACTTCAGCTCTATAAAAGACATTATTAAGAGAATGAAAAGACAGCTAGGTGTGGTGAGACATATCTGTAATTCTAGCCATTAGGAGGCTGAGGCAGGAGTATCACAAGTTTGGACCCTGCCTGGGCAGCCTAGTCAGATTGTCTCAAAATAAAAAATAAAAGGGGCTGTGATCTAGCACTGAATTTCAGAAAAATGAGCAAAGGTCAGTGGTATTTGACAGTTAGCTGTCCTTATTAGAAAAGGATAAACAAAGGCCCTGCTTCACACCATTTACAAACTTAATCCTATATGGGCTAAGGACATAAATATGAGAAATTTTAGAGGAATATGAAAACTGTTAGAGGAAATACAGGAAAATATAGTTTATGATCCTGGGAAGGGTAAGTATGCATGATAAAATTTTGAAGTAAAGCAAAAGAAAAAAAAATCTTAGAAGAATTAGATCTAGGGAAGACAGACATGTGCATAAGAAGGGGTACTCAAAGGACTTCAAAATTACCAGTTCGATTCTATTACTTATGGTAAAGAATATGTAAACATGTTTCTTGTATTATTTTAAAACTAATTATACTATTGTATTCCCTCCTTTTAGTTGTAATTTGTGTCAACATAAAAAATTTAACTTGAATATTCCACATTTGACTAGAAATTAGTTCTTGATACCTGAGACACAAAGTTTACTGCTGGTATCAGCTTAAAGGGTTGCATCATAAAAGTTATGGTGAACATACTCTATAGTACTTTAGTACTTTAATACCTCCCTCTCTTCCCTCGCTCACTCCCCCTTCTCTCTCTCAGTCACCCAGTGAAGTTTACTCTTGGAAGAGGCCATCATCTCTGCACAAGCCAACTATCACTAGTACATCATTCTATGGAGCAAAGAAGAAAGACGGGACTCCTAGACAGAGCAATTGTGTGGCTCTTTTGGATACAAATCAGGTAGTCAGGATTTTGCCCCCAGGAGAAGTTCCTTTAAAAGACATCTATCCAAAAGGTAAGGATTTACCAAGTTGATTAAAGGTAGGGGTATTTAGCTTATCATTAACATTTCTTATTTATAAATAGCTTTGGTAGGGACTATTTAGTTTATCACTGCAATTTCACAGGTTTGAATATGCATCATTCTGAGAAGTTAGAAGTAGTTTAAAAGAGCTGTGTGTGTTTTGAAAGCACTCAAACTCACAGGTGTGTGCTTGTCAGCATTGCTGTTTGAGCTCATCTTCAGGGGCATTACCTAGAACACGTTTCTCAGGTGCCCTTAAAAATGATTGCGTACCAGGTGAAGAAACTCCTGAGACTCAGATCACAGACTTACTATGCCAACTGATTATGTTTATTACCATAACTTATCCAAGTGTAGTGCTGATTCCTCATGTGAAACCTGCTTAATCTTTGAACCCCATCCATTAGCTTGCTCTTTGATTTATACATGAGGAATTTTTAACACAGTAAGATAAAGTACTGGCTCAGAATCATTTACCAGTGGCCACAGAGCTCAGGTTGGTACCAAGGTCTTCCAAACCCAGGTTTAGTGCTTTCTTCACACTGGATTCTCTGTAATAGGTAATTGCAAAACTTTTTGAGCACTGAGTCATTGACTGTTCTGATTTGTATCACAGTGGTGATAATATTTTACCTGCCTTTATGTTCATTCTATTAGCATGGCCCTTACAAATGTAAAGTATGTTTTAATAGTAATCTATTACTGGCTTGGGCTAGAGATTTAGCTCAGTGGTTCCGGCGCCTGCCTCACAAGCGCAAGGTCCTGAGTTAGATCCCAGTAACCACATACAACAATGCTAGGCATGGTGACTCACGCCCACCAGCAATCAATACCACATACCACAGTGTCAGGCGTGGTGGCTCACACATGTAATCCCAGCACTCGGGAGGCAGAGGCAGGAGGATTGCTGAGTTCCAGGCTTGCCTGGGCTACATGTGAGCTCAGGGCCAGCCTGAACTATAAAGTGAGACCCTGTCTCAAAAAACAAAACAAAACAAACAAACAAACAAAAAAACCAAATACAGTTGTGTAACCATTACCGCAACTGATAAAAGAGTCTCCTTACCCCAAACTCTCCCCATGTCACTTTTGGTCAAGTCCTCTATCTACAGATGGATACAGATATTTCACCAGAATACCATATTAATGGAATCATACCATATGGAGGCTGTAGTCATTTTAGTCCTGTTTCTTTCACTTAATGTATTTGAGAGTCATTTATGTCATATATACTATTTGTTCCTTTTTAATTGCCAAGTTACAGTCTGTTGCATAGATGTACCAGTATTGTATGGATGTACCAAAACCTGCCGAGGCATTCACAGAGAGGTACATATTTGGATTTCTTCCAGTTTGGGGCAGTGATGAACAGGTCACTATAATAAACATTCCTATATTTTTTTAAGTAAACTTAAGTTTTTGCTTCACTCGAGCAAACAGGAATGACATTTTTGCATCGTGTAATAAAATTGACTAACTATTTTGGAAAGTGGCAATACCATTTCTCAGTCCTGTCAGCAGGGAAGGAAGAGTTCCCTTTGCTCTGCATCATTGCCATTACTTGGTATGGTCAGTTTTCACTTTTCTATAGTACTATCATTTTAGTGCTATCACGTTACGATTTTAATTGTACTTTCTGCGGGACCTAATGACATCAAGCATTGTTTCATGTGGATCTTATTCATGAGATGCCTCTTTAGATCTTTGCCCATTTTAGTTGAATTTTTCTCATTTATGAGTTTTGAATGTTTTTTATACATTCCAGATATAAGTCCAGTGTCAGATATATATTAAAACATCTTCTATTTTGATGAAGGGGCAGCATCCTGTTTTCTTCTAGAAGTTTTATAGATTTAGATTTTATATTTAGATTCATGATCCATTTTCAGTTAATTTTTTACAAAATGGTGCAAAAGATACAGAAGCCAGAGAGTCAGAGCATAGTGATAAAAAGAATTCAGAAGAGCTCGAGCAGAATTCAGTAGAGGAGGGAGCTGCTCACCACTGTGCTGGCAGCTCACCCTTTGTTTTCACTGCTTTATGTGTTGTCATTCAGTCACTTATTCTTTGACAAGGCACATTAGATCATTCCAGTTTTTTCCACGGCCATAGTGATGCTGTGACTGTTCTCTTACCCATCTGTGTAGATATGTTGGGTCTTCTTCTCCCTCATCCTCCGTGTTTAAGAGTGGAATTGCCAATGCTGTTTTTCCAGCAGCATTAAAACATCACTGGAAATCACCATAACATGGAATTCCCTAAATAAAAATCTTTTGAATGGCACATGCCACTCTTAATTTGTGAGTACAGGCAGAAGTGCATTAAACCGAATGGGTAGCAAGTGACCATCAAATTGTGTTTGTAGAAAGGGTGAAATTTTAATTTAATTTAATCTTCCCTTTGAAGATGTTTTTTCAGTTGCTTTGCCTGACAGTTTTTATACTACTCCTTATATGCATTGTGCATATAATCTGTCCTCACTGTTCTTGGGAATAGGGTGATACTGTAGCATTAAATCACTTCCATTTAATGGTCAGTGAGCTAGTCTTCAAATGCAGCTTATTGCTATCTTTGAAATTCACCTGGATTATAAATATAATGGAAACATATGACCCTTCCATTCTGTTTACAGTGTGGAAACACTTAAAATGATCGGACAAGGACTCGGCTAAGTTTAAAGAAAAACCCAGACACAGTTTTCATTCTATTAATTCAATCAAATATTCTGTTCTAGGATGTCTATAAGTCTTCTATTTATTTTCACATTAGTAAACATTAATTTTTTTTTTTGAGACAGGGTCTCACTGTGTAGTTCAGGCTGGCCCTGAGCTTACTATGTAGCCCAGGCAAGCCTCGAACTCAGCAATTCTCCTGTCTCTGCCTCCCGAATGCTGGGATTACATGTGTGAGCCTGACACTGTGGTATGTGGTATTGATTGCTGGTGGGCGTGAGTCACCATGCCCAGCATTGTATGTGGTTACCGGGATCTAATTCAGGCCCTGGTGTTTGCAATGCAGGCGGCAGAACCACTGAGCTAAATCTCCGGCCCAGTAAACATTAATTTTGATAATTTTTATTGATTGATTTTTACAGTACCAGAGATCGAACTCAGGACCTTCCACTTGCCAGGCGGGTGTGGAACTACTGAGCTTTCTCCCTGGCCCAAATTTTTATTATTTTTAAAATGCTTACATTTACTACCGACTAGCAACACTACCAATATTCTCTCTACATCCTCAGTAACCACAAATTCTTTTCTGGTACTAGAAAGTATTTTTAAATCCAAGAATACAATTCCTAGTTTCTGCTTCTTGAAGCAGAAGGCAGATCCGTTATTGTGTTTTCTTACCCTATCTGCTATGGAATTAATTTTGATAGTGAAAGAAAATAAAGATGTAGAAAAAAATACTTTAAAACAAACCTGTTTATGTTACTTTCAGGTGAACTGGTGGCAATAGTTCAGTTTAATACTGTTAATTATAAAGAAAAAAGTGGCTCTGTGCAGTAAGTCAGAATGTTTTAAATTGATGAGTTAGGCAGCTCTTGTCACCCCAAGGCTTCAGGGGCTGGTTGTTTTTGGCAAAGTCTTGTCTATAAATAATTCAGCCTTCCTCAGCAAGGTTCTAGCAGCAAGCATTGTCAAAAGTCATATACACTGAAAGTCTTCGAGCACAGTTGACCTTATATCCCACGCAGCACAATGCAGATGGTATGCAAGTCTTATGGTAAATATGTTCCTCTTGTACAAATGGCTGCTTGGGGACGGCCAGTCTATAAGATGATCAGATTACAGAAGAAGCCTCTGTTCTTGCCCCTCCTTTCTTGCATGACACCTTGTCTTCCTCCTGGGCCTTGTGCTCCCTGGGACTTCTTCTTGCTTAACTTTGCAGCTCATCCCTGACCCCAGAGTTGTAATTTCTACTCTGGAATTGTTTACAAGTCTCCAGAGGCACAGAGTGGCTTCAGAAGAGCAACAAAAAAAAAAAAAAAAGGAAGAAAAGGAGAGAAGGAAGGCAAGGAGGAAGACAGGGAACTTTCTTCTTTATGCTGTGAGCTCCTCAAAGGCATCATCTCTTTGTATAACATCTGGTGAAAGTAAGCTCAAATATGTTTGGCAAATAAATAAGAGATATGCTGAATTTTTCAGATAGCCTGATTAAAAAAAAACCTTCAGTTTTATACTTCTTATGGCCAGGCAGAAATCCATTGTATTAAGAACAAAAACAAAAACAAAAACAAAAGCCCACATCTTCATTCTCCATTTATCAGTGGATGGGCATTTGGGCTGTTTCTAAGATTTAGCTATTACAAAATAGTGCTGCTATAAACAGGTATGTATGTATATGTATAAACAGGTATGTATATGTGTAAACAGGTATGTGTGTGTGTGTGTGTGTGTGTATATATATATATATATATACACATACACAGGGGTGTGTGTGTGTGTGTGTGTGTGTATTGCTATGGTATGATGCTTTTAATTTTGGGGAAGATACCAGAAAAGATAATAGAGGGGCCAGAGATTTAGCTCAGTGGTTCTGGCACCTGCTTCACAAGAGCAAGGTCCTGAGTTCGATCCCGGTAACCGCATACAACAATACTGGGCGTGGTGACTCACGCCCACCAGCAATCAATACCACATACCACAGTGCCGGGCATGGTGGCTCACTCCTGTAATCCCAGCATTCGGGAAGCAGAAGCAGGAGGATTGCTGAGTTTGAGGCTTGCCTGGGCTACATAGTGAGCTCAGGGGCAGCCTGAACTACACAGTGAGACCCTGTCTCAAAAAAAAAAAAAAGGGATAATAGATGGGTCAAATGGAACCCCTTCTTTTAGTTTTTGAGAAATCTCTCTTTTTTTGTTTTGTTTTGTTTTTTGTTTGTTTTGGTACCAGTGATTGAACTGGAGAACTTCTGCTTGGTAGGCAAATGCTGAAACCACTGAGTTAAATCTCTGCCCTTTTTTGAGGAATCTCCACACTGATTTCCAGTGATTACACCAAACTATACTCCCACCAAGAGTGGATCAAGGTTCCTTTATCCCTGGAGCCCCAGGAGCATTTGTTATTGGTTTATTTCCTGATAATAGCCACTCTTTCTGGAGTGAGATGGAATTTCAACATTGTTTTTTATTTCCATCTCTTGAATGAGCAGTGATGTTAAACACTTTTTCATATATTTATTTCCAGTAGTAGCAGCTGGTGCTTTGAGGGTGGTAGTGGTTCTCAGGGAAACAGAATTTTTTAGAAGAAACTCTGAAATTGGAGATGAGACTCTGGGCCTCTCATCTGTGTCTTATTCTACCCAAGCTTTTCATATTTTTTGTGGCCCAGAGTCCTTATCCCTGGGGCCCATTCTTACCCTACATTCTCCTATCTTGCAGGGCTCTAATAATGACAGATGCTATTCACTGAGCAACTACTGATCAGATGCTGTGCATTTACTCATTTCATTAATCCTCAAAAAATGCTATTTTGGGCCGGAGATTTAGTTCAGTGGTTCCGGCGCCTGCCTCACAAGTGCAAGTTCATGAGTTCAATCCCCAGAAACTACATACAATGCTGGGCGTGGTGACTCACGCCCACCAGCCATCAATACCACATACCACAGTGCTGGGCATGGTGGCTCATGCCTGTAATCCTAGCACTCGGGAGGCAGAGACAGGAGGATTGCTGAGTTCCAGGCTTGCCTGGGCTACATAGTGAGCTGAGGGCCAGCCTGAACTACAAAGTGAGACCCTGTCTCAAAAAAAAATAAATAAATAAAGGATCAATATACTGGTCTTTGACAATCCCCATGTTTTCCTGAGGGAAACATGATTTTCAGTCCTCCTGTGAGAACTGGACTTAGCAGCACCTTGTCAAGTAGACCTCAGAGTTCTGCCCGTCTACTGATAACTCCTGTGTTTTTAGGGTACTCAAGTGTTCTTGGGCTCCTGCTTTGGTACCAACCAGTCCTTTAATATTTGGTGCATGTCATGACTTATTTGCAGATGTTAACCCTCCACCAACAGCTGGTTATATAGAAGTCACTGATCTGCAATCAAAGCAGCTCCGATACATCCCTGTTCCCAGGTAACTAATTTCACCTTTGTCCATAGTTTAGTATGTCATTTAAAAAATGAGTTCTTAACCAGGCACAGTGATACACACCTGTGATTCCAGCTACTCAGGAGGTTGAGGCAAGAGAATTGCAAGGGGTTTTTTTGTTTTTGTTTTTTTTTGAGACAGGGTCTCACTTTGTAGTTCAGGCTGGCCCTGAGCTCACTATGTAGCCCAGGCAAGCCACCAACTCAGCAGTCCTCCTGTCTCTGCCTCCCGAGTGCTGGGATTACAGGCATGAGCCACCACACCCAGCACTGTGGTATGTGATATTGATTGCTGGTGGGCGTGAGTCACCATGCCCAGTATTGTATGTGGTTACCGGGGATCGAACTCAGGGCCTTGCACTTGCGAGGCAGGCACTGGAACCACTGAGCTAAATCTCTGGCCCGAGAATTGCAAGTTTGAGACCAGCTAGGCAATTTAGCAAGACCCTGTCCCAAAATTTAAATTAAAAAAAAATTAAAGGAGTAGGATTTATCTTATTGCTCCCCAGGTTCAATCTCTAGCACCAAAAAACTAAAAAGTTCTTCCCAAGTTCTCTGAATAAATGTGTAGTTTTTGCCTCCTTAAATAGCAAGCTCTTCTTTCTCTGGTTACACTTGGTTTATATCTTGCTGTTCTGCATGCTTTACTGACATTTTTATTTTCATTTTGGAAAAATATTCAAATATTTCAAATAAACTATAAGTTCTAAGGCCTGGGAATAGGTATAAGTTCCACAGCCTTCTAGCTTTCATTCTTTTTGTTTGATCTATTCTAATGCTGTTTTTCTTTACCAAAAATAGCATTGTTAGTATTATAAGAATTTTATTATTTATTAACTTTATATATTGGTTTTCTGAAGTTTGTATTCAAAATGTCAAAGGAATTTAAATAGTATTTGTTTAACATAGTTCTAAATATGCTACTGTACATCTGCAGTCATGAAGGCCATACAGAAGTTGAAGGATTCCCAGAGATTTAGTCTGGAATTCATCACTGTTCACTGCCTTTATTGTTGTCCATAGTGGAAGCGAAGCCTTTAGATCAGGTAGACTTGGGGTATAGAAGCAGAAACATCAAGCTTGTCCCTGTTTTTGAAAAACACAAAGACCGGTGTTCTCACCTGCAGCCTGCCCCACCCTGAGCACACTCAGGCCCAGTCTCCTTCCCCTGAGCCAAGGTCCCAGGTTTCTTCTTTATCCTGACTTGCTGCCCCTGCACCCAGGCACAGACCTCCCTTCTCTCATCTCTGCACTCCACTTAACATCTAGAGTAAGATCATGTTTCTCCCCACCGACCCATACTTTCTGTGACTGAACATTTCAGAAACAGTGAGTGGCTTTGCCTGCAGCCTAATCAGAGGGTCCTGGGAGCTGTTCTGTGTCAGAGGAAGACCAGGGGCAGGGACAGGCTGTCAGTCTCTCAAAACATGACCAACCTTCCTTTCTTTCCTCTAACCTCAAAAAAAAAAAACAAAAACAAAAACTTAGCATGACTGTATAAAATAATTCAGTAATTAACAGATACATTTCTTAGGACCCTTTAATTAGATTTAAAAACTATACAAGATGAAGTTATTATTCAGAAATTTATTTTCATATATATGTGCACTTTTAAAACATCTTGCAACATGTCAACATGTTTATATGCAGATTAGTGGAAAATAGCTTTTAGTCACCTGAAGGATCACAGCAGACTTTTCAACACAAACACTCAATGCAAGTAGAGTGTGGAGAGAAGTATTTCAAGCATTGCAGGGAAACAACCTGGAACCTAGACTGTTGTATCCTGCAAAACTATCTTTCAGAATAGACAGGGAAATAAGATACTTCCACGATAAAGAACACCTGAAAAACTTCACAAATATGAAACCTGCACTCCAAAAACATCCTAAAGAACATCTTGGATAAAAACACAGAAAATTCCATACCCATGAGACCCAGGAGAGTGAATTCATTGGGGCAAACAAGAAACTAAATAGAAAAGGGGAAAGAACCAAGAACAGGGAAACATGGCAACTCTGAATATGTCCATATCAGTCATAACCATTAATGTCAATGGCCTCAGTGGGCCAATTAAAAGTCACAGACTAGCAGCTGGACATGGTGGCTCACGCCTGTAATCCCAGCACTTGGGAGGCAGAGACAGGAGGATTGCTAAGTTTGAGGCTTGCCTGGGCTACAGAGTGAGCTCAGAGCCAGCCTGAACTAAAAAGCGAGATCCTGTCTAAAAAAAAAAAAAGAGAGAGACTAGCAGATTGGACTAAGAAGCAAGATCCTACAATCTGCTGCATACAGGAAACACACCTAATTCAGAAGGAGACCCACAGACTGAAAATAGAAGGTTGGAAAACAATCCTCCACACCACAGGAAACTGCAAAAAAGCAGAAGTGGCTATTTTGTTTGCAGATAAAATAGATTTCAAACCCAAACTGATTAAAAGAGATAAAGAAGGTCACTATGTTCTCGTACAGGGAACTATCCAAGAGAAAGAAATAACAATCATAAATGTTTATGCACCTAACTCTAATGCACCCAACTATATAAAACAAACATTACTGGACATGAAAAGCCAGTTGTCCATGAATGCAATAGTAGTAGGGGATTTTAATATTCCACTGTCACAAATTGACAGATCAACTGGACAAAGAATCAATAAGGAAATACTTGAGCTAAATCAAACTTTTGAGCAAATGGACTTATTAGATGCCTACAGAATTTTTCACCCTTCAAAGGGAGAATATACCTTCTTCTCAGCTGCTCATGGATCATTCTCCAAAATAGATCACATTCTAGTCCATAGAACAAGCTTAAGTAAATGCAAAGGAATCAAAGTTATCCCCTGCATACTATCAGACCATAGTGCCTTGAAACTGGAGCTGAATAGCAGAAGAAATTCCAAGATTCTCACAAACACATGGAAAGTGAACAACACTCTGTTAACCAACCAATGTGCCACAAAAGAAATTAAAGAAGAAATTAAACCATCTCTACAACTAAACGACAACCCCAGCACAACATACAGGAATTTATGGGACACAATGAAAGCAGTTCTGCAAGGGAAATTCATAGCAGTGAATGCCTACACTCTCAGAAAATAGAACAAACTGAAATAAACAATCTAATGATGAACCTCAGACAATTAGAAAAAGAGGAGCAAAACAAACCCAGAGTACATACTAGAGAGGAAATTATAAGGATCAGAGAAGAAATTAATGCAATGGAGACAAAAAGAATGATACCAAGAATTAATGAATCAAAGAGTTGGTTCTTTGAAAGGATAAATAAGATCAACAGACCCTTAGCCAACCTTATCAAACAAAGGAAGGAAAAGGCTCAAATCCATGCTATAAGGAATGAAAATGGGGAAATCAGCACAGACCCAGAGGAAGTCCAAAGGATCATAAACACGTACTTTGAAGGTCTATATTACAAGAAGATGGACAATCTAGAAGGAAATGGATAGATTCTTAGACACATATGAACTTCCAAAACTGAATGAAGAGGATATAAAAATGTTAACCCAATATCCACCTGGAAAATTGAAAATGTAGTAAAAAAACCTACCAACAAAGAAAAGCCCTGGTCCTGACGGCTTCACTGCTGAATTTTACAAAACTTTTAAAGAAGAGTTAATACCAGTACTTCTCAATCTCTTTAATGAAATCAAAAGGGAAGCAGTACTCCCCAAATCATTCCTTGAAGCAACCATCACCTTGATTCCAAAGGCAGGGAAAGATCCCACCAAAAAAGAAAACTACAGGCCAATCTCTCTAATGAACATTGACGCAAAAATCCTCAATAAAATACTGGCAAACAGAATACAGAGAGTTATCAAGAAAATCATACACCCTGATCAAGTCGGATT
>PVIC010044802.1:0-14875 GCA_004025085.1 Thryonomys swinderianus
GGGACACATTGCTTGGGCTCCCAGACCTGCCTTTAAAATCTGGATGGAAGCCTCCATGATATCACCCTCTTCATATTTTCCATGCTTGAAAATCCAGCAGCGTGTAGATGACAGGAAAATCTGCCCGCAGCTCAGGAAGTAGCGTGACCCCCTTATGCCATGGCTGAAGAGACCGATTCTGAATGACTTGGTACTCAGTGTACCTACTGACAAAGACACTCCTCTGTCTTGTTCTGAATGAGGAAGATGGTCTAGGACTCACTTCCCAAAGCAAAACCTTTTGTAGAAGTTTATCTTTTTATCATTGTATACTATGCCATTTATCATTGTATACTATGCCAATGAAAAATAATGTTTGTTTTAGTTACTTTTCTCATTGCTGAGACAAAATCTCCAACTCCCACAAGTTAAATAAAGTTAACTAAATACGGAAGTGATATCAAGAGCAGTGCTATTGTCAAAAGAAGAAATATAGGAAAAAGGTTTAGTTAAAAGGCAATAAAAGCATCACAATTTAGTAGGATTTTATGTACTGATTGAATCACTACACTAAAACAGGATTGTCAGAAGTGGGTTTAAACTTATTGGAGATATCTGGCATTCAGAATAACAGCAATATAGAAATCATAACACTTGGACTCCAGGGCTAATTAAAGGTTTAAATAAAGATACTCATTTAATATTACTTAAATCTACAACTACAGGACAAGCAAAATGTATTTGACACCTTGTGCTGGGATAAAGGGACCTAGGAATACCTGAAATTTGGTGTGGGAAACACTTTTCATCATGTAGTGAGGTATCTAATGACTCCCAATTACTTCAGAATCATGTAAGTGTTGACATGGTTTCTTCTCTTGACACTATATATATTAATCCTCTCTGAAAAATCTAGATTAAAAATTGTACAGTATTCAGATTTTTAGCTCTATTTTTCAGTGAAATTCATTGATGATAAACAGAATATAGAGAAGCAGAAATATTTCAGGTTCATTCAAACCTTGTAAAGAAGAGACAATGAGCCTTTAAAGATGATGCTTTGGTGATCTATGAAAAAATCTAGTTCAAAATATTTTATATTTTCATTAATAACCCCAAATTGACATTACATTTATAGTTCTCATTAATTTCAAATATGCAAATACTAAGTATCTCACGGTACTCCCCACAGACACTTAGTGAAGGATTTTAGGTTTTCAGTTACATTTTTTTCAAGAAGTTGACCTAGATTCATAGGTGGCTGAGAGCGTCTGTCCACGGCCGTACCCACTGATACTGTGGGAGCCTCTGTGGCACTGTCCTCATTTCAGGCCCTCCGTTCTCCCGTGACTCTTCCAGGAGTGTTTGCTTTAAAGGGCATTTGACTATATCATTTGTGTGAAAATTTAAACGCGGTCAAGTTCATCCAAATCGTTATCCAGTAAGGCATAAACCTGCACAATGATGCCTAAGCCACCCCCTGCTCAAGACACAAGATTGGTGTTCTTCTTAAACTTGTATAGAGAATTGATTTTGCATCGCTTTTCATCACAGTGTTTCGATATATTAGCTGAAACTCTTATATCTTCAAATATACTTATTTTTATATGCTCTGCAAGACTTCATAAATCACATAATCTATGCGGACTGAGGTGGTAAAATAGGTGTTTGATCACTGCTGTTATTTTACTACTGCTTTTCAAATATACCTAACAGCACAACATTACTTTTAGCACATGACATGAAATACACATACTTCAAGCTAGACAGAATTTATTTTATAAGTAAAATAGTGGATGTATGATAGTTTTCCTAACTTAAAAAGGTGCAAATAGTTGCTATATATTGCCTTAGTATTTTCCCAAAAGCATTATAAGAAGTATATAAATTATTGCTAAATTGATTTTTAGTATGTTTGTCTCAGTCAAAAAGCAGTAATCTTTCTCCCTCTCTCTCTCTCTCCCTCTCTGTCTCTGTCTCTCTGTCTCTGTCTCTCTCTGTCTCTGTCTCTGTCTCTGTCTGTCTGTCTGTCTGTCTCTTTCTCTCTCTCTCTGTCTCTTTCTGTCTCTCTCTGACCTCTCAGGGCACCTGGATAAACTACACTTTTGCTCTGCTTTTATTACAGCGTGTGAACTGCTTTACTCAGGGAAATACCCATAAAGGCTACAGCCATAAGTTAGAGTTGGCGACCCCCACCCAGTCTTCCCACGACACAGCTAGTTGTGCCGCAGTCTTTCCCGGGTTTTATTATTCATCAATTACCCACATTTCACACACTCTGCCAAGACCATTATGAAACATGTTCTCTAGCCAACGACCCTGGTCCAAAAATAACCTCTTGACTGAATTGCTGCATTAGAACTTTAAGAACTGTGAAGGTGACTTATTTCAACAGTAAAAAACATTTAATACAGGCTATGTTTTCTCTGAGAGTACTAAAGGAAGGTACTAGAAGAGGAAAACCAAAGTGAGGGGGAAATAAAGCATGAAAATGATGCTTTAAGAATGATGACATTAGCTCAATATAGATTTTAGTAAAACACTTTCCTTCACACTATATTAATCTTTCTTTTTGGCAATATAATGCACTTCCCATCAGTGGAAATTCGACCTCATTAATGTTATTTTAAATTCACTTAGAAACATTCTGGGCAGTTTGGCACGTTTTATTTTCTTTTGAAATACAAAATAGTAATAAATTATGATGTGCCCACTGTACTTGTGAATGTTCATATATAGGTCTTGGTTTTAAGAAAGAAAGAGCACATATCTGTATAGCTGCTATAACAAATGGTGCTGTGCCCTCTACTCACTCTGTATTTGTCCTCTGCCCCTAAAATCTTGAAGCACCTGCTCCTGCAAATATGTAAACATGACCGCCTTTGCAATTCATTACAAATATTGCCCTATCTAAAAACTTATTATCTACTTCGTCCCTGAAAAACTATTGTTCTTTTGCACGTCTACCTGTCATGCCGCCTGCCAGTTCTTTGTGCATTCAGATACTACCTGACTCTCCTTACCGAGGTAGTGAACTTTGAGCTCAGATATCCTGTGTTGCTCTGTCCCAGGACCTACCAGAGTGCCTGACACAAAACCTCTTTCCATAATTGTAATACAAATAATAAATTGTATGCAGACCACAAAGTTTTGATTGTAATGTGAAAATTCTTCTCCCTGATATTTATCTTTTCATCTATAAAAATAGGATGCCTCAAAATAACATAGTTTTACACTTTTAATTTTACATTTAAAGAATTAAGGCTAAAAATATTTGCACAAAGATAAATCTAGAAATTAACTCTGACTAAAACCAAAAATGAACTTCTTTGCCTTTGTGATCTGCAATAATACACTGCCCTCTACAGATGACAAATGCATCTGCAAGGTCTCTAAAATGGCATGTTCTTGATAATTCGCTTTATCATTTAAAAAGTAACAATTCTAATACTGAAGTAGAAAATCTTTTTTGAGATATTATTAAGTGTAAACCACCAATGCATTCCTTGTAAAATAAGTGAAAATTTTATGTTCGTTTTGAATTCATTAAGGATATCATTTAGCCAAAATGAGATTAAAAATTTTGCCTTATAATTTGAATTTCAGTTTTATCAAGTCATTACAATAAGGTCTAGGAAATATAACTTGAGCATAATTTATTAGAAAAGAATAACTCATGATTTCTGCGGCTCAGTATGGACCTGTTTGTTTGGAAAAGTTTGTTCTGTGAATTTTCTTAGGGAATGAAAATGAAACGTGTTGGTCATTGACAAGATGTGGATATATTGAATAATAATATTAATATTGACAGTTGATAATTATAAATTTGTGAATAAATTATTAAGGTTACTTAAAGAGTAATGGACAGGAGACTGGCAGCTGCACTAATCTACTGTTATATATAGTTCTTATTGAAAAGAAAAGAAAAAAGCAAAGAGTACCTGTGAAAAAGCAATGCACATTTCCTTCATATCTTCTCTCATTCATTCATAACTCTGTTAATGTCAGGAAATACCATCGAGTTCACATTATCAGTGACTCTCTTCCTGTAGTCTGGCACGCAACCTTAGCAACTGGTGACTATCCCACATGACAACGAAATGGTGGCCTATTACAAAATGGTGTTACTTTGGCTGGCCTCGGAGAACTCTTTTTCCTACCAGGTTGTTTGCTATTTATCATTGTATACTATGCCAAATGGAAAACAATGTCTGTTTTAGTTACTTTTCTTACTGCTGAGACAAGATCGCCAACACCCACAAGTTAAAGTAGAAAAGGTTTATATCAGGTAACAGCTTGTAGAGAATTCAGTTCCTAGTTGGCTGGTTCCACAGCAGAATGACATGGCACAAGGATATGGCAGAGGACAAACTGCTCACAGCAAGGCAGTCTGAAAATAACAAATGCCAGCAGCAGCAGAGGGAGTCATGAAACAAACCTCCTTTTGCTTTTCATCCCACTCAAGTAACAGGTCTTAGGGTTGGTACCACCCTCACCCGGTCGGTCCTGCCCACCATCCACACCCAGAGCTACACTTATTCCAGTAAGTGAACTAATTTATACCACACGTGTTTCATTCCAGTATCACACAGACTTCAACCGTGCAGCTCTGAGACACCCTGCCTATGAGCACGTGAGGTGCTAGGGAGCCATCTAGATGCAAGTCATAACAAGGTATATAAAGCCAAGTTTTACACAGCATTTTAAAATTTCTGGTTTCTTAATTTTTCTTGACATAATGAGTTTTATAGTATCTCTCATCTTTCCTTTTTTCATTTTAGTTTGGTAAAGGTTATCAAGTAATTATGTCGCTAAAAATGTCATTGAAACGATAGTACATTTCTCCAATTTTGGAAGTTCAGATAAAATAAAATCACTTCATCGTATTGATTTATATTGTTTTATTTCATGTATGCATATTTTCCAGAATGAATTCTTAAAAAAAGATTTAGGAAACAATTAGATTATGCTAGCTTAAAGCAATAAATACTACTGTAGTAATTCATGTATAAATAACTAGGTGGGGCAGGAAAAAGCAAGGAAGGTAAAGAAAAAAATGGATGTTAGAAAGAAAAGCAGAAACAATATATAGAGAAGGTGGGAGTTGCAAGGGGGGCAGAACCATGGGAAAAGTAAGACTGAAGATATATTATATCCTGGTACAAATTGCCAATAAGTAATATGACTATAATGTATTCCTAAAATGTACCAATAGACTCAATTTATTCAAAAAAAGAAGACACAAAAGACAAATAAGTCTCATCTCCATAACTCAGACATGTTTGACAGAAAGGATGCCAAAGGAATAATGAAGATACCAAAAACACTTATAGACATATAACCTAAGTGGAAAACATAGTGGAAGTTTAAGGAATATTTTTAAATAATTCCGTAACAAGTCATGGGATACATGTTTTAATGTAAAACAAGGGTATTCTTAGAAATTCAGAATAATGATTTACAAATGGAGAGAAATGCTTTACAACTGAAATTAAACTGTTGACCACTTACTAGGAGCTTTCTTTTATAAACATATGGTGGGATGTAAAGTGATAAAATATACTCCAGAAAAGAGTGTAACAAATTATTATCTCTGTAAGGAAATGTCATATTTGCCTTGCGATTCATTAAAATGGCTTCCTTATATATTAAAGTACTATCCTATTGTTATAATCTGAAACAATCAGCTACTGATTTCATAAATTTCTAGTCATTTTGGGTAAAAAGTAGGCATAGTTGAGGACTGACATAATACTGTATTATCCAGTATGATAGCTCTTAAGCAAGTATAGCTTCAATTGAAAAGTTGGTATGTGGCTCTAGAATATTTTCCTCACAATTAAGTTATCCACGGATAAGTCATGGATCTCTCTCTCTTTCTCTCTCTCCCTCTCCACATACATTATATATAATATATATATATATATAATTTAGAATATATGTATGTATATTATAGAGCTAGTATAACATTTTAATTATCACAATATATATTATAATTTCTCAATACCTATGTGCTATTTTCAGAAATATGTGTCAATTTTTTCAATAGCTTTCTCCAGTATTTATGGAGATAGGTATACAAAAGTGTCTTTAATTCCATCAATAGAAGATATGACACTGATTAATTGCCTAGTATTAAATCAAGCTTGCATTCTAATCATACTTATTCAAGATATAATTTATCCTTAATATACCACTGAATACTGTCTCCTAATATTTTAGTGAATTGCAAATAAATATATATGAAAAGTACTGATTTGTAATTTTTTTTTGAGACAGGGTCTCGCTTTGTAGTTCAGGCTAGCTCTGAGCTCACTATGTAGCCCAGAAAGCTTCAAACTCAGCAGTCCTCCTGCCTCTGCCTCCCGAGTGCTAGGATTACAGGCATGAGCCACCACGCCCGTCTGATTTGTAATTTTTATTACATAATCAGGCTTCAATATAATGTTATAGTTACTCCAAGAATTAGGAGGTTTTTGGTTTTCTATCCTGTAGAATAATTTCTTGTTCTTTTAATGATTAACTTGTTTCATGTTGGATAAACTTTCCCATAAAGTAATCATTCAGGTTGCCCATATTTTTATGTGGGTAAGGAGCAATTCTTTAATAAATTTATCTTCTTAATATTAAAAATATATTATTTGGGCTGGAAGTGGTGGCTCTTGCCTGTAACCCAGCACTCAGGAGGCAGAGGCAGGAGGATTGCTGAGAGTTCAAGGCTTGCCTGAGCTACATAGTGAGCTCAGGGCCAGCCTGAACTGCAAAGCAAGAAGGAATGCTTATTTTAGATGGGATGTATTTTCAAAAGTTCCTTTGTTATTATATAAAACAATTATCCTCACATATACTTACAGCTATTTTGTCTTGCCACAGAGCAGTTGGTTCATAACTGAAATATAAAACCTTCCTGCAAGACAATTAATTTTCTAAATACTTGAAGTTTAGTTTAGTACATGACTATCCTTAGATTTATTCTCAGCTATCACATATGGTAACATATAATCCTGATATATCTTTCTTCTTTGGGAGTTTCATGTAATGGAATGGAGAAAAATGAGGTATTTCATATCTGATGTTCAATTTCAACAAAACAGAAACATTGAAAATACACATTTATTATTTGAAACAGCCAGCAATAGGTGAAATGGGTCCATTTTTTTTTTATCTCAAAATGTATCTCAAGTTCCAGCTGTCAAAAATCTTATGCATTTAAACTCTGAAGTACAGAGTGAATGTGTTATATATTTAAAAGTCATGTTTATTTTGCACAGGGAAATGTTTTTATAAAGGAAAAATTGCTTAGGTAATTTTATTCCATTTTATAAAACACAAGATAGCTTGTCTATACCTTTATGCAAATTGATACTATCTAACAAATATTAAATTATCTGAGGAGGATAAAAAACACAGTCCTTGGTAAAGTTTCATTCATATATTTGCTTGGTCCAAAAATAAAAGGATCTAAAGGAAGATGTTTTAAAGATGTTACTGAAGATAACTACAGTGTTAAATGACAACCATCTTTTCTATGATCCCAAGGCCTTCTATTGAGAAACTCAAGTTTCTCAGAAATTTGCTGTATAATAGATACTGTTATATTAGTAGTTATATCCCACCCTTTTAAACTACTGAATCCTATTGATAAAAACAAAATCTCAGCCACTTTATTGCAATAATCTGAAATTCTGCATTAGACTTAGCTTACATTTTTTTAAAGAAAGCATTGAGATAATTATTATTTTGTTTTTGTATATACCCTTAAGCAATGGATTTCTGCATCATAGCATGCCTGCTATTTTCCTTCTTTTTTCATATAAGGTAGAGAAAGAAAGAGTTTTGTCATAAAGAAAGTTATAGAAGCAAAAGAAGCAGGAGGTAGGACCAAGGCGGTACGGAATTTCCAGACTGAGGATTAACTAGAAGACTGCTCAAAATGAGCACAATACCAGTGTCAAGATTTGAAAGAAGATATTGTTATGTGTTTGTCATAAAATCATACGTTATTAGCATTCCTGGCTAGAGAACAATACCAGTGTCAAGATTTGATAGAAGATATTGTTATGTGTTTGCTATAAAATCATAAGTCATTAGCATTCCTAATTAATCAAGAACTTTTATTACAGTGTATTTCACATGAGCTGTGATCAAATTATATGATGTTTAAATTTTAGAAAAATTATTACAGTAATAGACACATTGCCATTAATCTCCCTCAAAATGCTCCTTTCATTTCAGACACACTTGTTGTACCATTTTTTCTACCTCGTGGAGTCCTTCTGGAAATCTTTGTATGACAGAGTCTTTAAGAAACATGAGGAAAATTACAGTGAATGCTTCTGCCCAGCTCTATGCATCAGAAGGGCAGGATCATAAAAACCCTGTAGAAAGTATCCCCTGAATTTATTATAAAATACAAACACTACTGTTTGGAAGAATTTTGAGTGTTCTCATCAGTATGCGAATAAGAAGAAGCAACTTCAGGAGCAAGAACCTGGACTTAAGGACAAATTGAGGACTCACTGTTTTCACTGTGTCTCGCCAGCCAGCTCCTCACTTTGCTCTTCAAATGACCAGCATAAAATTCTGCATCAGGTAAAGCTAAGTTTGGCTTGAGAGAATATAAAATGGAAATATTAGAGAATCATTTCTTTAGAGTCCTAGAGCTTCAAGGGGGTAAAAGTAAGGCAGGTCTTACATAAGGACAGAATTATAGCTAGAAGGCATTTACACAATACCATTGGATGATAGGTATAATGAGAAAGATTTTGAATAAATTACAAGAAACACAGTGAGAATATTCTTATCACAAAATATTTGAAGAAAGTTGTTTTAGTAGATTCTCAGTCTTATATTCTAGGAGCATATATTTCTTAGAAGGAGTAACTGATTTTTGTGTGCGAGTTGACCACATTTTTTAATGTAGATTTAAAGTATTCTTGCAATAGTGGTGTTTAGTAGACACACAGAACAGGATTATTAATTGCATTTTTGTTATACTTTTAATCTTTTTAAAGTTTAATGGAGATCCAAAGCTCTATAAAACAAAGTTCTCCCACATTAAATGGTTAATTAGTGATATATTGATATAATTATAAAGTTTTGTAGCTATTAATACAACTCTAAGAAATTATACTCATCCCCAAAAGGTTAGTAATGCATTAATATAGGACTCCTTACTTCTAAACTTTGATATATCATACACCTGAGACTACTAGTCTCCTTTATCTACCATTAGTCCTCCTTAAGTTTGTTGCTAAAACTCTAAAAATATCACATGGAAAATTTCAGAAATTTTAATTATGAAATCTTGTGCCATACTATATCTAATCAACATTTCACTGAGTACATCTGTGGCATAAAACCAAGTATTTAGCCACTTAATATATTTCTTGGGTGTTAGATGAATTGCTGTAGGATTAGTTTGTGTTCTAGTAACACATGATAGTTTAATACTATGTTACAATCTCTACTCCTTTTTGCTCATAATATCTCATCATATAGATGTTGTATTCAAGTAGAATGAATGAGACATTTTGAGAAAGAGGCAGAGCCTAAACTTATAGAACTATTATTACAATGTATTCTTATAATGTTTCACTTTATTATGGTTTTGTTTATCTCTCATTGAGTCATTTATAAAACGGTTTTATTCTAAGTATATATGTGTAAGGTAAAATAGGAAGATAGATATAGATAGATGATAGATAAATAGATGATAGATTAGACAGATGATAGATGATAGATAGATAGATAGATAGATAGATAGATAGATAGATAGATAGATAGACAGACAGAAGTTTGGATTTTTCCATGGTTTCACCCATCAACTGGCTGTCTTAAAATACTTTGCACAGTAAAGGAGAAACTATTACTGTTCACAAACAGAAGCATTTGGCAACATTATCTTCAGATGGCAAACCCCCGCCCAGGGTGTCGAACATGACCCTGGCTGTCTTCCCTGCGGGAGCACCAGAACTGCTATCCTCCCCAGAACTGGAGAGCAAATTAAGTTTGGGATCAAGGTATCATTTTCTGGTGATACCTTTTTAAAGGTTTCTAAGAGACAGATTTCCTTGTTCTTTATATTAGAAATTAGCTATTAGAGTTTTAGACCTAAAATAGGCAAAAGAAGTTGAAGTCACATATTTGGGCACTGCAGAAAAATAATAAAAGCAGAATCATAATCAGAGTTTGTCATCTATATCTAAGCCAGGTGTCACAGGTCAATTAAAAACAAATCTTTTCATCAATACAAATTATTTACATAAAATACAATGTATTGACCGCATTACTTAATGCCATGGTTTTTTAGTTTTCTATTTATTTCAGTAGTATCAGTCATATTAACCTGGTGTACAGGGGCTTAAATATAAAATTTCACCTTATAACAACATGTATCATGCCTCAAGTAGGCAAGGTTATTTTTTTAATTTTAATTGTAATATTTTTTTGAGACAGGGTCTCGCTTTGTAGTTCAGGCTGGCCCTGAGCTCACTATGTAGCCAGGCTGGCCTTGAATTCATAGAATCCTCCTGCCTCTGCCTCCTGTGTTCTGGGATTACAGGTGTAATCTACCACCCCCAACACTGTGGTATGTTGTACTGATGGCTGGTGAGTGTTAGTAATCAAGCCAGGCATTGTGGTTTGTCGTTACCGGGGATTGAACTCAGGTCCTTGAGGTTTTGAGTTTGCAAGGCAGATGCCAGGACCACTGAGCTAAATCTCTGGCCCAGCAAATTTTTTTTTTTGAGAAAATTCTATTAATTAACAACAATATAAATTCATGATTTCTCAAGAAACAAATTCTATTAGTAACATTAGAAGTATTAGTAACATGATAGTAGTAATACTGTTATTCTCTTCCAATATATTTTTCTAACCTTTTAGACTTTTGTGTAGCATGGAAGTGAAAAGGCTTCAGGTCCAGGAAGTGGACAAATTTTCCTATAATACACTAAAGTTAATGCAATTAAATTTTCTGGGCTATTTTCTGTAATTCTTGAAATGACAATATTTTGGGATCCTTATTCCCTGAAAATGAAAACATGGAGGGCCAAACCATGCCCTAGGTTATATCAGGAATTAGCCTAATTTTAAGGATATATCCCTACACAATTTGTCATTAATAGCTAATAGCTTTTGTTCCAAAATTCATTACAAATCATTATAGATCAACCAGCCAATATATTTTTAGGCTGAAGGTGCTATATAACTGTTAAATAATGTTGTAGTATAGAATCTCACAATACTTATCAAGTATGTCCCAGTATCAGCTAATACATTTTTTAGAAGCAATATCCTTGTTTATATCTAGAGCAAAATAATGAGATTGAGCATAGATTGCAAAACTTTCTTGTAAGATATGTAAAATTGAGAAATCTTCTAAATATATTACATTTACTTTACAGCTTTCTTTCTGTGAAAGTCTGACTGCAAAATTAGCCCTCAAAAAGGCTCATTACCATTCAGGTAGGAATGATGATTTTATACATATATGTTGCTACTTTATAACTTTCAATATCTAGAGTTTGAGTCTAATAACATAGAATGTAACTATTGCCTATAAAATTAGGAATGTAACTATTGCCTATAAATATTAGGAAAGTTGTGTAGTTCTCAAAATAATGTTCATACAAACCTTAATCAGTTTGATTGTGTTCTTTTTATCCAAAGCATGAGCAAACTGAAACTAGACATAATTCTTATTACTATATAATTTTGGGTACACAAAGAAAATCAAAGTGAAAGATTTTATAGCTATTAAAATTATGGAATAACAAATCCCTGTTAGTACTCCAAAAACATAAAACATCAAAGAAGATAAATATTAAAAGTGAGATGGTATTCTTCATAGTATTTATGTTTGGTTATCTGAATCTTATTCACCAATCTTGGAAATTGTCAGTTCCATTTGATCATAAGACCTTCAAGAAGTGTATCTGGCTTTTACATATTCCTAGGTATCTTCCCCCTAATATTTCTGACTAGAGGATTTTTGCAGAAAAATTAGGGTTACATTTATTTTTGAGAGTCAACACTGGAATTTTATTGCCATGGTGATTGTTAACAGTAACTGATAAAAATTTTTCCATTGAGATTTGAAGGTTTTGGTTTAATGATGTCTCTAGAGATGAAAAATGGAATCCATGTCTCCGAATGATAAGACTATTAAGTATTCACTGTATTAAATAGGCATGGAAATTAATTTTCTCTACGAGTCTTTTATAAATTAAAATAATCTAAATCATTTTGAATTAATTAAGGAGAGGAAAGTAAACGTATTTCTAAAACACTTTTGGCCATAAAATACTGTATTTCCAAAGAACACCAAAGGATAGATGATGCATGGAAAACTGGTATTGTGGGATCGAGCACAGTCTTTTCTCTTTTTACACATGGCTCAAGGTCCCTGTAAATTATGAAATCCTTTCAGATTATTCTGGCTCATTTTGATTTTTCCCACCTGGAAGTCATTTTTCCATGTCACATGACATTAATTTCCTTTTAATATTCCTTTCTTCTTTTGTGGTACCAGGGATCAAACACGGGCCCTCTGCTTGCAAGGAATGAGAGGTATTAGTCCCCAGCCCTAAATTCCCAGCCCTCCTTTTAATACTCATTGAAGCAACTGCATAGCAGTGACTTCTATTGCTAGATGCATCACGTTTGGCTTATTGTAGTGCTTCTTGTGTTTTTAATTAGAAAAACAGAAACTTCTCTTAGATACATGTAGCATATGCAAAAAGAGGCAAAAGTTTGGGTAGCCACACAGACTTTCTACTTATTTGGATTGTAGACAAAATCTAATGTAGCGTGGAGTAAGATGAAAGTCTGCACAAAGGATTGAACATGGGTATTAAGAAACTATTTCAAGACAAGAGGCAAAGC
The DNA here is from genome assembly GCA_004025085.1 of Thryonomys swinderianus. NCBI lineage: Eukaryota > Metazoa > Chordata > Mammalia > Rodentia > Thryonomyidae > Thryonomys > Thryonomys swinderianus. The sequence continues at coordinate 12,868 of PVIC010044802.1, forward strand.
CTGACTGAGAAGGTTGGACTTTCTTATACAGGTATGTTAAGTAGCATTCTTTTCCATCTCCCCAGAAAAACCAGTAAACTTTACATTCACTACTGCCTTTATAACATGATATGGAGTAAGAAAAAGAAGTAAAGAAAAATGCTGAGTCAATCACCAGTGTTAGCACAGGACCAAATAAAATCTGCCAATCACATTAAGCATATACTTGATTTTTAAATCTATAGGTATCAACTGCTAAAACATGTTTCATGTTTAAAGAAATTTGAAATTCCACCTTTATTGCATTGTTTCAGGAATGACATTATTTTTATTAATTTGATTTCTGATTGACAAATAATAATTGTATATATTCATGAGGTATAATGTGATGTTTCATGTATACATTGAATAACAACTCAGTAATTAACATATCTATTAAGTTAAATTTTCATCATTTCTTTTCTATCTTGAGGAACACAGTGCTTTATCAATGACTATATTCTCTCTGCTACACCATGAAACAGCAGAATACATTCCTCCTTTTTAGCCATAATATCACACTCCTTAGCCAAATGCTTTTTCTTCTCTTTCCCTGTTCATCTCCCTAGTCCATGGTAAGCCTGTTTTATTCTCAATTACTTGAGATAAACTACTGAATATTCTACAAAGGTATGAGATCATATAGTTTTGTCTTTTTTATAATTTACATATTCCACTTACCATAATAATTCTCCATGTGTAGGCCTATTGTCAAAAAAGACAGGAAATCACATTGTTTATTCCTGAATAATAGCACATTATACATTTTCTGTCTCTATCCACCCCTAGAAGAGCAAGCAGGTTAGCTACATATGCCAATTATTGTGCCTAGTCCTGCAGTGAAATGTGAATGGGAGTGTTTCTTCTACACACTAATTTCACTTCCCTGAAATACAGCGCTAATTATGGGGTGGATGAATTGCACAATCATTCTATTTTTAATTTTGTAGGGAACCTTCACACTTCTCTTTACATTGGTGGTACATCAACACTATACAAGAATTCCCCTTTTTCTGCATCCTTCATAGCATTTATTAATTTGCTATGGTATAATTATCATTCCAGCTAAGATGAAGTAGTATTTCATTTTGATTTTGATTTACATTCCCTTGATTGTAGTGCTTATAAGTTCTGTTGCTTTTTGAATATTTTCTTTTGAAAAATTTCTGTTTGATTTTTACTCCATCAATCTATAGTGATTATTTTTTTTTTGAGACAGGGTCTGGCTTTATAGTTCAGGCTGGCCCTCTACTCACTATGTAGCCCAGGCAGGCCTCGAACTCAGCAATCCTCCTGCCTCTGTCTCCCGAGTGCTGGGATTACAGGCATGAGCCACTATGCCCAGCTATAGTGATTATTTTTGTTATTATTGCTTCCTGCTGAGTACCATTCTGACTATATGAAATAGATAAGTATATTTCATTCTCTAAGGTAAACAATGACATTTATGAGTTTATAAAATCAACAGTTATGGCCATATTATGGGCATATTAATCTGGGGTGAACTTCCTGGTAAGGAAGGGTTGGAACAGGGCAATATACTTAGGAACCACCAGAATCTATCACATCATAAAACCAAACTCATTGTAGGTTTGTAGGGAGATGAAGGAATGCTCACTTATGGAAAGATAATTTTCTATGAGACTATTGTAGCTTTAGTTTTGAGCTTTTCATATAAATTAGAAGAAAAGAATTAAGATTCTCTTCTTCAGGTGCTCATACCAAAGAAAAGATCTGGTATTTGCATATCTGTGGTCTATTTATTTCACTTATTAGTGTGTCCTCAAGGTGTATCCATTTGCACATAAATTAAATATCCAAAGAGAATTTGGTGTGGGAATGAAATGAGGGGAAGGAATAAATATGATTCTGAAAGAAAATAAAACAGCATGTATATAAGGGGGGATAGGGATGTGGGTAAAAAATGAGAGTTAACTTGAGTCATATACTGGTACAAATTCCCCAGTGTTGTATGTGATTATAAGCTGTA
>PVIC010044803.1:0-14849 GCA_004025085.1 Thryonomys swinderianus
GGAAGCTAGCCAGGGATTTAGCACCGTGGTTCTGGCACCTGCCTTGTAAGTGCAAGGTCCCAAGTTCAATCCCTGGTAACCACAAACCAATACTGGGCATGATGACACATGCCTGTAATCCCAGTATTCAGGAGGCAGAGGCAGGAGGATTGTTGTGAGTTAGAGACCACCGTGGGCTACACAGTGAGTTCAGGGCCAGCTTGAACTATAAAATGAGACCCTGTCTAAAAAAAAAAAAAAAAAAAGAATACTGGGGATTGAACCCAGGGCCCTTGGACTTGGCTACATCCCTAGCCCTATTTTAAGACAAAGTTTCACTAAGTTACTAAGTTATCCAGGCTAAGGTCACACTTGGAATTCTCTTGTCTCAGGCTTTTAGAGTGACAACAGATAACTTGGCAGTGTAAGTATATCCCAAGCAGAGTGCAGTCCCACTGATCCTAAAACTCCATTTGTGCTCTGAAATTCAAATGTAGCTGGGCCTTCTGGGTCATTTTCTGTGCTCAGTATGGAGCACACCTGCAGCTGCCTCTGGGATGGGCTCTGATTAGTCACCTAGCCCTTCTGTACCTCAGTTTTGCCAGCTACAAAATGGGTGGAAGCCCAGCATTGTTGGGCTGGGGCCATGGGCATTCAGTGAGAAGGCAGTCAGCTCAGAATCTGGTGTGTAGACACAGAGAGAGCAGAGATGCTGGGCTCAGACCTCAGGAGAATGTGCCAACCACTGTTCTGCCCATGTGTCAGAAGGGGAAACTGAGGCACAGGAGGGCTGCCTATGTGCCAAAGCTGGTAGCAGATGAGTGAGAGAGGGAAAGCTGCTGGGGATCATGGAAGCCCTGCTGGGCACCTTCGGGGTCCCGTGGAACCTTCACAGCAGCCCTCCTGTGGGACAGCGTGCTCACCCTCTCAGCATCTCTCCACTGCGTGGCGGTAAGGTGAGTTATTCACCATGCATGACAGTGAGTCAAGGCAGATCACAGCTCAGGACTCCCTCCCAAGGCCGGTCCTTCTCCAGACCAGGGCAGCTTCCTGCTCACCTCGCTGTGCCAGGTGCCCGGACTTCCTGAGCCCAGGAGGAGTGATGAGGGGACTGGATCATTCCTGGGGTGCGAGCTGTGCTATGCACTGCAGGACACTGAGCAGCATCTGGTCCCCACCCCTAGAAGCCAGAAGCCCTGGCTTCACACAGCTATGACACCCACAAACGCCTGACACGGCCATGTGTCCCCTGGGAGCAGAATCACTTTTGGGTGGGGACCTCAGCTCAGAGAAGCCTCTGGTGTTGGGGCCACTCACACTCTGCATTTTGGCCTCGGTGTCCACAATGTTCCTCTCCACCTGGTCCGCATTCTTCTGCAGCTGTTCGATCAGCTCCGAGAGCTCCTTGTTGGAGATGCTGTGGGCAAAAGGTGAGCAGTCACTGGATGTGGGCGTGGGGCCAGGGGCTGCACTCCTGCAGGCTCCTGCTCTCCTGCACAGCCAACCAAGCCTCTCAGGAGCTCAGCTCTCCCCACAGAACAATGTCACGATGTGGCCTCAGACAAAGCTGCCCCTGAGCTGGGGTGTCACCTCCCACTTTGATCATTCTAATGTTTGTTTTGCCATATTGGCAAAGCACATTCAAAACAAAACAAAACAAAACAAAAAACAGTACTGAAGATTGAACTCAAGATTTTTATACTGAGCTAGATCCCAACCCTTTTTGTTTATTTATTTTTATTTATTTTTTTGGAGACAGGGTCTCACTTTGTAGCTCAGGTTGGCCCTGAGCTCACTATGTAGGGTAACCTCAAACTCACAGCAATCCTCCTGCCTCTGCTTCCCAAATGCTGGGATTATAGGTGTGAGCCACCATGCCCAGCATTATGGTATGTGGATACCAGGGATCAAACTCGGGACCTTGCACTTGTGAGGCTGACGCTGGAACCACTGAGCTAAATCCCTGGCCCTGTTTGTTTTATTTTTGAGACAGAAGCTTGCTATGTATCTCAGGCTGACTTTGAACACATTATATAGCCCAGGCTGCCCTCGGAGTCAGAGCAGTCCTCCTGCCTCAGCCTCCCAAGTGCTGAGATTATAGGCATGTGCCACCACACCTGGCTCAGACTCCAATTTTTTTTTTTTTGAGACAGGGTCTTGCTTTGTAGTTCAGGCTGGCTCTGAGCTCACTATGTAGCCCCGGCAAGGTTCAAACTCAGCAATCCTCCTGTCTCTGCCTCCCAAGTGCTGGGATTGCAGGCGTGAGCCACCACACCCACACATACTCCAATTTTTAAACACTTTTCTAAGACACAGTTTCACTAAATCACTAAGTTCCCTAGGCTGGGCTTGAACTTGTGATCCTCCTGTCTCAGTTGCCCAGTATGCTGGGATTACAGGTCTGTACCACTATATCCAGATAACACTTTTTTTTTTCTTTTGGGACCAGGTCTTGCAATGCTGCCCAGGTTGGTCTCAAACTTCTAGGCTCAAGCTTTCATTCTTCCTCACCCTCCCAGGAGCTAGGGCTACAGGTTGCACTATTGTATTTGCTACAACATATTAATCTTAATATAACTCACCTACCATAAAATGTAGTCATTTAAAATGTCTCTTGGTATACTGCATTTTGCAACCACCACCACTAATTCCAGTAATTTTTAGCACCCCCAAAACTTCATACCATTGGCAGTCAGCCCCACCCCTTCTCCCCCTCTGCCCCTGGAAACCATTCATCTTCCTATCTCTGTGGATTTGTCTGTTCTGGCCTAGTACATAAAGAGAACCATATACCATGTGCCCCTTTACACCTGGCTTCTCTTACTTAACATAGTATCTGCAAAGTTCATCCTAGTCATAGCATCTGTGGGAACTTCATTACTTTTTGAAGCTGAATAAAATTCCACCTTGGAAATGGGCTCTGAAGGATGAGTAGGAGTTTGGGGTCCTGAGAGAAGCTCTAATAAGCAGAGACCACAAGAAAGGCAGGCCCTGTGTATGCCCCCTTAGGGCAGACCTATGGTCTCTAGAATCTCAAGGCAGAGGCTACAGCAAGCACTCGAGTTCTGTTTGGGGACACACTAGTGTGGCAGGACAAATCTGAATGTGGACCTCCAGAGCCTGGGCCAGGAAGATGTGTTCTATTGTGGTGGATTTTTTTTTTTTTGTCTCCTGGGGGGCCTCATGCCCACCAGTAACTGAGGGCTGCTTGGCCGAAGCTGGGGAGCTGATGGCAGCGAACAGCTCCAGACACACCTACTTTCATCCAAACATTGCACAAGGACAGGTGGGACTGGATGCTTGTGGGGAATAAGTCCCAAGCCAGCTTTCTGCAGAGATAGTGGAGAAGACAGCTTTACCCAAAGCGGGGTCCCAGCAGCTCCCAACTTGCAAGGTGCCACCAAACAAAGCCTTTGCTTTCCTAACTGCCTAAAACCAAGGGTGGTTAGGAAAAGTCCTAGCCCTGGACAAGTCCCTGAGCCAGTAAAGCTCTGGGAGCTGGTGTGTGGTTCAGTGGAGGGTCTGGGCAAGTGGGGTTGCCCCAACAACCTCCATATTCTCCAGGCTCTGCTCCTTGGGTGGGAGGGCCACAGGTCCACTGTGAGTCCTTCTAGGCTCCTCAGCTCCACCTGTCACCAGTCATCATCTAGCCTGCTGTACCCAAAGGTGGTGAGTTCCAGCCCACATATTCAGCCCTCATTCCTCAGGCTGCCACCAGGGGCTTAATGTGGGCTGGGTGGGAACCTCTGTGCCCTGGCACAGGCTGGACAAAAAGCCAGTTGGACACAGCTGGTTGGACAGTCTCAGAGCCTCTGTATTCTGTCTGTGGACGGGGCACGACTGCAAAGGCTTCTGGTCATTCGACATTCAGATGCATTCGAAGGCGCCACCTCATCCTCCCCAGAGCCCTTGGGAAGGCTGTGCGTCCCTGTGCAGATGATATTCCTAAAGCTCAGAGATGCCAAATCACTCACATGGGTTCACATGGCAGCGGACAGGAAGCTGTGGTTGTTTCCTCGGGCACTACCCACTACCCACAAGAACTCTAGAAAAAACACTCCAGCTGACATAGGGCAACAGCAGCCATCACCATGATAACATGAGCTGATACTGATACAGAGATAGCAGGAACCTATGTGTTTCTGACTTACTCATCACAGCACTGTGTAAGCACAGGAAGTAACTGTCATATTATCCTGACTTTACAGATGTAGAAACTGAGGGCCAGAGAGGTAAGGTAACTTTTCTTTTCTTTTCTTGAGACAGGGTCTTGCTTTGTAGTTCAGGCTGGCCCTGAGCTCACTATGTAGCCCAGGCAAGCCTCGAACTCAGCAATCCTCCTGCCTCTGCCTCCTGGGTGCTGGGATTACAGGCATGAGCCACCACGCCCGGCACTGCGGTGTGTGATACTAATTGCTCGTGGGTGTGAGTCACCACACCTGGTATTGTTTTATGTGGTTACTGGGATGAAGCAGGGACCTTGTGCTTGCTAGGCAGGCACCAGAGCCACTGAACTAAATCTCTGGCCCAGGTAGGGTAACCTTTCTTAAATTACACAGTAATCAGATGACAGAACCAGAATCCAGCTCACACGGGTTCTCAGATCAACGACTCCATGTGACCATCTTGCAAGACGTTCTGTATGCTAGATATTAACAGACAGATTTAGGTTTCAAGTGCTCAAAACCCCAAATAGAATACCACTTCTCATACCCACTATAATAGTTATTAAATAAAACAGAGAGAAGCCAAGCATGGCAGCACATGCCAGTAATCCCAGCATTCTGACAGGCTAAGGCAGGAGGATTGCAGGTCCAAGTCCAGACTGGAGAACTTAGTGAGATCAATCTCAAAATAAGTGCAATGAGGGGCCGGAGGGTTAGCTCAGTGGTTCTGGCGCCTGCCTCGAAAGCGCAAGGTCCTGAGTTCGATCCCCGGTAACCACATACAATGCTGGGCATGGAGACTCACGCCCACCAACAATCAACACCGCATACAGCAATGCCGGGTGTGGTGGCTCACGCCTGTAATCCCAGCACTCGGGAGGCAGAGACAGGAGGATTGCTGAGTTCGCGGCGGCTTGCCTGGGCTCTGTAGTGAGCTCAGGGCCAGCCTGAACTGCAAAGCGAGACCCTGTCTCAAAAAAAAAAAAAAAAAAAAAAGTGCAATGAGAAAGGAATGAGAATGTCACCCTGTGTGAAGGCAGCTAGGTTCAATCCCCACTATGGAGAAATTGGCTTCTCCGACCACTCACTGCTACCAGGAATAATGGTACACAGTTGTAAAAGCAATACAAAATGTTGACCACAGAGTTACCACGTGACCTGGGAATTCTACTCCTGGGTATATGCCACAGCATCCCATAATATCCAGTCACACAGAGACACGGACGCAGATGTTCCAAGCAGCACTATTCACAATGGCCGAAAGGTGAGAAAAACTCAAATCCTCATCAGCGAATGAGTAGGTGAACAAAATGTGATTCATCCTTTTTTTAATTTTTATTTTATTTTTTAATACTAGACACTGAGCCCAGGGCCTCTGCATGGAGGCACAGCTCCTGTTCCTTTTCTGTCTTGAGACAGGGTCTCACTAAATTGCTAAGCTTCCCGGGGTTGGGCTTGAACTGCAACCCTCCTGCCTCAGTCTCCTAGAATACCGAGATCACAGTGTACTCATCCATATTATTCAGCCAAAAGAGGAATGAGGCACTGACTCCTGCTACCATGGAAATGAACCCTTGAGAAGTTGACAACTTATACGAAGAACCAGGTAGTATAGGACTTGGTCCATGTGAAGTGTCTATAACAGGTATATCCAAAGAGGCAGGAAGTAGAATGGTGGTTGCCTGGCAGCTGGGCAAGAAGATTGGAGATTTATTACGGAGACAGGTTTCTTGGTGGGGGGCGGTAGTGATGAAAATGTTCTAAAATCTCTTATAGCAATTACTGCACACAGCTATGAATATGTAAGAAGCATATGGTGGGTGAGTTATACACAAAGCTATTACCAAAAAGAACAGCAAGTACCACTCATTGTTACTAGGGATGTGTTTCTTCCTTCTATACCCCTCCATTAGGTCCTGCCTGCTCTGTGTGTGTGTGTGTGTGTATACATATATGTGTGTGGTACTAGGGATGGAATTCGGGGCCTTGCAAATGCTAGGCAAGCACTCTACCACTGAGTTACAGTCCCAGTCCTTTTTATTTATTTGTTTATTTGAGACAGGGTCTCGCTTTGCAGTTCAGGCTGGCCCTGAGCTCACTATGTAGCCCAGCCACACCTCAAACTCAGCAATCCTCCTGCCTCTGCCTCAGGAGTGCTGGGATTACAGGGGGTGAGCCACCATGCCCAGCATTGTGGTCTGTGGTACTGACTGCTTGTGGGTGTGAGTCACCACGCCAGGTATTGTTGGATGTGGTTACTGGGGATTGAACCACTGACCCCCCAGTCCTTTTTATTTTAAGATAGGTTATAAGTACACTGATCAAGCTGGCTTCAAAACTGTGATCCTCCTGCCTTAGTCTCCTGCGTAGGTGGGAGTACAGGGTCCTGCCTTTTATCCTGTACTCAATGAGGTAGAACCAGCCCCGGTAACTCACAGCTGCCTGGAACATGCTCATTATGCTACCAGACAGCTGACTGTCCTCCAGCTCAGCGCTGAGCAAGTCATATATATTATTAGCTCATGAATCTCACCATGTGTAAGGTAAGTAGCATTATTCTCCCATTTTACAGACAAGGAAACTGAGGCATAAGGCAATTCACTCATCTGACCACAGTCCTACTGGAAAGCAGAGTAGGTTTGGGATTCAAATCTAACAGACTTGGTACTTCCATCCTTTGAGTTTGGGGTCTTTCTAGTAAGAGTTTGCAAAAGGTCCTGCATCCCTGCAGCACCTTGTGTCCTGGTGGGAGCCGGATTGCTCCATCACCAAAGCACAAGAATGTGGGCGGAAGGGTGGGAACACAGGGAAGGGTGCAGATCATAGGAGCACTGAGAACTGGCTGGGCTGGTCCAGCTTGTCATCTGGCTAAGTGAGGCATACAGAGTGGCCACAAGTAGTACCCAAAAAGCCCTGGATGGAGACTGAGATACAGCTCTTCTCTGTCCACAAGCCAGTCCTAATCCACCCATGTAAATGGCAGCCAACCATTGAGCCAGGGAAACTGAACTGAGTTTCTAGTTGGAAAGGGCAGGACCTGATGGCCTCCCTTGCACCTGGGGAGGGAGTGGCCATCGGCACCTGAAGGTGGCTCAGAAGCCAGCCTGCCTCGGCTGCTCATCGCCAGTGGACACCTGACACCCTGGAAGTGAAAACACACGCCCATCCACAGCTCACGGACAGAGGCTTTGGTGTCCAGTTCAGGGACTCTGGCCTTGTTGTTGGCCAGAGATGAGTGAGGAACAGCTGCTTCGTATCACTCAGCCTCAGTTTCTCCTCCATAAAATGGGAAAAACAAATCAGTTTAAGGCAGGGCAGTCGTCCTTCTAAAGATACTTGGATGGAGTTTAAAGGACAACTCTGGAGTTCAGGCACTGATATCTGGGTTACCAGAAGCACCCCTGAGATTACTGGTGCTCCACAGAGGGTAAGGCTGGCTGGCCAGCAGGGGTATGTGTGGGGCTTCCTCACGGCCATATGCTCCAACAGGGCACTGATTTGCCCAGTGCTGTGGACTTCTGTTAACAAGAAAACTGAGCCTCTCTGCTGCTTCTAGCTGCCAAGAATTCTGTCCTTTTTCTCGTAGGGCCCTGCTTGCCTGCTGTGCTTGGTCCTATTAGACAGGATCCTCCTACAGACAAAACACCCATTAACTTCCCAGTGGAGAAGACATCAAGGTTAACATACTAGGGAGAGGACGACCACGCAGGATGACCACAGGATGACAGTGAGGGGCTCCTGTGACCCACTGGTCACTACGGAGGACTCAGGGTCAACTCGGTGGATGAGCCCAACAAAGTGTGGCCTCCACCTCATCACTAGAAACCCACAGACACACCAAACCGAGGACACGCCCACAGCATCTAACTAGAATGCTTCCAAAGGGTCAAGGTGATGAGACAATGAAAATGAAGCCGCGCCACAGACAGCGGGAGGTTCCGGAGGCTGGAGGACTAAGCGCCACGTGTGGGGCAGGAACATGAAGGAGACTTGGAAAAGACTAGAAAAACATTCGTAGTTTAGTTTAAAAGGGGGGTGGTTTTCAGCCAAGCACGGTGATGCACATCTGAAATATCAGCATTCTAGAAGGCTGAGGCAGGAGGATTGCAAATTCAGGGCTAGTCTTGGGAACTCAGTGACTTAGTGAGACCCTATCTCAAAATAAAAAATTTAAAAAGGGCTGGGGATGTAGCTAAGTGTGAAGGTTATAGGTTTAATGTTCAGTATAGCAAACATTTTTAAAAAGAAAAAAAGAAAAAAAAAAGGGGTTCATTTTAGATTTCTGAGGTTTATGGGAAAGGAGAGGAGCTATCTTTCAGTAATGGGGTGCATTCAGACATTTACTTCCGATAGGCAGTGGGGAAGTCGGCTTCTGAGGCCTGAGAGAAACCCCAACCCTGGCCCTGAGCCCTTGTGACAGGGAGGAGGGTCTGGATGGTGACCCAGGACCCACTAAGACCTAGAAACTGACCCCTCAGCCCTGGCCAGGCTGTGGGTCTTCACCCTCCAGAACCAGCCTCTGCTTTCCTCTCCTGGGAAAGGAAGGGATGCTGGTGCCTGGGTTGGCAGGGACGCTGCCTGGCACCTCCTTGGGGCCCAGACTGGGTTTGAGGACATAAGGTCTATACAAAGCTTCCTGGGACAGGAGCTGGGGACTGGAGCTGGGACAGGTGGCTCATTGTCTCCCCAGGATGTATCTGGAGCAGAGCGGCTGTGGGGGAGGGGCTGGGAGTGACACCCCCCCACTGGGCTCCCTCCCCAGCTCTTCTGCCCACAGCCTCACTTGCTTTAGAGGTGGGGTCAGACCCTGTAAGAGGGCGGCTGCAGAGCTGGGAGCTGAGACTTAAGACCCCTGTGCGAGACGACACTCAGGCATGGCCAAGGTCATGGCAAAGGGCCTCAAGGACACTGACCAGAGAAGCCAGAAATAGAGGTGGCGCCTCCGCTCACACTCAAAGTCAGCTGACCGGGGTCCCCACTTGCATCTTTTCCTGTGATGCTGTAATGCTGCCTCAAGAGGCAGCCAGCTCTCCACTTCAGCCCAGACTCTCCATCCAGCACCAGGGCTCCTTTTAGAGAACAGATAAAGACCAGCAGCAACCTGGGCATGGAGGTGCATATTTGTAATCCCAGCACTCTAGGAGACTGAGGCAGGAGGATTGCAAATTAGAGCCCAGCCTGGCCAATTTGGTGACTATTTTGAAATAAAAAATAAATAAAGGCCTGAGGACATAACTCAGTGTGAAGGTCCTGGGTTCAATCCCTAATACTAAAAACAAAAACAGTAGTGAGGGCAGAGGTCAGAACCTGCTGTCATAGAGCCTCTGAAAACAGACACTGGGTCACTCCTAGCATTATGCTGATCCTGGTGCAAAACAAGACACCCCATGGTTCTGCCTTAGCCTGGGAGATTTGCAAGTGAGCTTAGTACTGGAAATGTCTCCTCAGATTCTTGCAGCAGGGGCCATACATATGATCAAGGAAGGCTGTTGGCAGCACATGGGACCCTCTGGGATAGTCTCCCACATGGGCTGGGCCCTACACATACACCCGCTCATCAGAGAGTGTGTGCTCCCGCGTGCTGACCACAATGTGGCTGCGCCACTTCAGCCACAGAAACCTGAAAGCCACCCCAGATGCCTCCCTGGGTGTCCTTCTCCAGGTGCTTTGCAGCTCCACCTTGACCGAGGTCATTACCTCTCACCTGGGCTAAAAAACAGTCACCCATTTTCTATTCTGAGAGTATTTTGAGACAGGTAAGTTTCAGTTTGGACAACTGCATGGCCTGATTGCTTCACAGAAAGATCTGAAAGCTGGGAAAATCTACCTCCCCAGTCTCCCTGCCCCCAGGAGAGACAGGGTCTACCAAGGACACAGCAAAGGCCAGTCTTTCTGCCAGCATCGGAGGGCACAGCAGGGTGGGGGCGCCGCATGAACTTCCCTTTGTGGCCATCAACAAGCCTTATCCAGGTCATGTATCCTTGACCCATCTTCTGCCTCCTGCCTACAGGCCGCCTTGCAGGGGACAAAACTGAGACTGTCCTCTTGCTCCAAGCTGAGTGTGGGCTCAGAAGGAACCTCAGACTCATTGTACCTCAGCCCACAAAGACCCCATTGTGTTGTTACAGCCCATGGTGCTACCTGCCAGGGGTTTCTCACTCTGGCCCCATCCATAAATAGGCTCACTGTGTCTGTTTGCAATAGAGCATGACAGAAAGCTGTACCAGTGGGTGGGAGTTGTCCCTGAGGTGGAGACCAGGGACTACATTGCCTTGGGTGCCAGACCAGCACTGTCTAACAGACACAGAAAGGAACCATGTGAAAAAAAAAAAAAAAACAGGTGAATGTTTTGTTTGTTTGAGTAAGTCTTGCTATGTAGTTCAGAATGACCTTGAATTCCCAGTAATATTCCTGCCTCAGCCTCCCAAGTGCTGGGATTATAGGCATGTGGCACCGTATCCAGGTAAATTGGGGGGGCACTACCCAGAACATTAGCATGGAGCTACATTTCCCACCCTTTTAAAAATTTTTCTGGTGGGGCCCAGAGGGTTAGCTCTGTGGTGCCGGTGCCTGCCTCCCAAGTGCAAAAGTCCTGAGTTCAATCCCCGGTAACCACATACAATGCTGGGCATGGAGACTCATGCCCACCAGCCATCAATACCACATACCACAGTGCCGGGTGCGGTGGCTCACGCCTGTCATCCCAGCACTCAGGAGGCAGATACAGGAGGATTGCTGAGTTCCAGGCTTGCCTGGGCTACATAGTGAGCTCAGAGCCAGCCTGAACTACAAAGCGAGACCCTGTCTCAAAAAAAAAATTTCTGTCTCACTAAGTTGCTACAGCTGGGCTTTCCCAGGCTGGGCTCAAACTTTCAATTCTCTGACTCAGCTTCCAAGAGCACTAGGATGACAAGCCTGTGCCACTACGCCTGACCTTGCACTTCATGGAGGGGTCCTCGACTGCTCGGTCTCTGGCCCACTGACCACAGCTCATTAGTTCAGCTACAGCAGTGATGGCGAAACTTTTAGAGCTTTCTATGATACAAACATCCCACTGCAGTACCACCATTGTGACAGAGTGAAGCCCAGAGCATCTGTCTGCCTCACACAGGAGCTGGTGCCCGGGGACATCATTCCCTTTGATCCCCGTGATCCCCCAGCTGATCCACCCACACTGGCCAGACACCCGGCTACCGGCCTGCTGCCTTGCCCAGGGCTCCCAGCTGAGCCCAGTGGAGCACGGCAGTACCTACATGTGGGGTGCCAAGGCATGGAAACCACAGCCCTCACAGGCTGCCGGACAGACCTGGGGATGCTTGGCCTGTTCTCCAGCCATCCTTTCCATGCCTTCCTCCAGGCTGGGAGAAAAGCTTCCTTCCTGAGTGGCAACAGGGACAGGTCACCCCCAGCAGCCTTGCAGAGGCCACATCTCTGCCTTTGCCCTTATTCCAGCTATCCCTGCCCATCCCACTATCTTTGCCCCTTCAGTTCAGAGCCTGGTCTTCATGTGCAGAGATGGGGGCCTAATGGGCTTGGCACTTCTTCCCATGCCAGGGCTCCTGGGCTTCCCAGGCCTGAGTCAGCGGGCTCATTCCAGCCCCTGGTCATGCCTGTGTCTCTTCCGGTTGGGGTTAACTCTGTCTTGTGGGTGGAGATGGGAGGGGGCATCCATGTTGGAATGTCTGGAATGCACAGGAGTGCACACCCCGACTGCCTCACCCTCCCCGGAGCCCTGAGAAGGGCCTGCCCTCCTGCCAGGCACCTGCATCTTCTTCCAGGGTCCCATTTCCCTCCAGGGCTGGCTGCAGATTCAGTGGCTCCCTGGGGTCATCTGGGCCTGGCAGGACTCACCTTGGAGGCTGCAGGGCTCCGCTTCACCCTTCTTTTCTTCCTGGTCCAGGGAGCAAAGGCTCATGGCTCCCAGGGTGTCTGTCTTGTCCCAATCACCAAGGTGGCGCAGAGTAGGACTTAGGAAACCATGACTAGTACTGAGAGCACCTACTCAGTGCCTATTGCCTACTCTGCTCTTCACTCATTGACATCTTATAGCCCCAGGAAGGAGGCACTGTTAGAAACACCTGGGCCCGTTTCTTAGCCCAACTTTAGGTTATAAACTTCTCCACAATAAGAAATCATCCTTTTGGGGGTTGAGGACCATCATCTATAGGCTTTAATTCCCTGCTTTGCATATGGGCTTGGGGCTTAATAAATAGGTGTTGAGGGCCCGAGATTTACCTCAGTGGTTCTGGCGCCTGTGTAGCAAGCCCTAGGTCCCTGGTTCGATCCCCAGTAACCACATACAACAATGCCACAACCAACAATCAGTCCCACATACCACAGTGCTGGGCATGGTGGCTCATGCCTCCACGGGAGGCACTCAGGAGACAGAGGCAGGAGGATTGCTGAGTTCGAGGCTTGCCTGGGCTACCTAGTGAGCTCAGGGCTAGCCTGACCTACAAAGCGAGACCCTGTCTCAACAATAAATAAATAGGTGTTGAATTGAGCAAATATTTTATAGCACATTAGCAATTCCTATATCCTTATTTTCTAGATAAAGAGAATGAGGGCCAGAGACATTAAGAAACCTATCCAATGTTAATGTTACACAGCTGGAAAATAGAGGTACCAGGTTTCAAATCCAATCACCATAATCAGAGATAACCTTCTTGTTACAAGGGGACGTCAACCCCAATCTATCACTGCTTCCCAGTGATGGGAGACAATGGAAGACAGGTGACAGAGCCACTCTGGGGAGGCACAGTGATTTACATCTTGTTGGCATCCTTGTCAGTACAATTAATCCCAGTGGTTAGGTAACAACCATTGGTGGTAAACTGAGTCTGAGTCATGTTCCTAAATGTGACCACAAGGACTCCCTGCCTATCCCTCTGAACAGGCCTTTCAATAGCAAGGAACCATACTGCATGGACCTGGGCCACACCTCCCCACAGTCTGACATAAGCTCCCTCTCTGCTCCTCCTAACACTGATAGAGTAGCTGTTTTAGCCCCCAGTGCTCATGAGAACATTGTGGGTGACTTGCTGGCAGTCACAGGGGTCAGTAAATGTCTATGCTAGTAATTACAGCAGCCTCAGAGGGTACCTTCAATTATTGCTTGCATTCCACCCCTCAACTCATCATCCTTCTGGCCCTCTTTACAGACCTTGGGGACAGCACCTTCTCCAGGAACCAGCCCCCAGAGACATGAACTGTTGACATGCTATAAAACATCTCCCTAGTTGAAATGAACTTACTGAGCTCCAAGCTTATGCAAGTCTTGGAATTATAGGTTATAGAAACCCTCTCCACCCCTGCCTCCCACCAACAAAGATGAGTAAGTTCTTATTGTCCAAAAATTTACACCCTAATAGGGAGAATTGAGAAAAACACCCCAATTACTATAATTAACAAGGTTCCTAATTACCTGGTCAGAGTGTTTTTCTGCCATGCTGTCCCAATTCAGGCCTTATAACCTAACTGTAATTGTGAAAATATAGTTCAATCCCATAAAAAGAGGAAAAAGGAAAAAGAGAAAGCACCACAAATAGCACGATTTGACACAAATAGGTCTACTCAATCCTTATAATAAATGTGAATGTCTTAAACTTATCTATTAAAAGATGAAGATTCTCGCCAGGCATGGCAGCTCACACCTATAATCCTAGCATTTGGGAGGTAGAGGCAGGAGGATTGCTGAGTTTGAGGTTTGCCTAGGCTCCATAGTAAGCTCAGGGCCAGCCTGAACTACAAAGCGAGACCCTGTCTCAAAAAAAGAGGAAAAAAAAAAAGATGAAGATTCTCAGGCAACAATACAGAAAAAACCCTCCCTAACTATATAGCATTAGATGACACGCTTTAAACTG
The DNA here is from genome assembly GCA_004025085.1 of Thryonomys swinderianus. Classification (NCBI taxonomy): domain Eukaryota; kingdom Metazoa; phylum Chordata; class Mammalia; order Rodentia; family Thryonomyidae; genus Thryonomys; species Thryonomys swinderianus. The sequence continues at coordinate 14,009 of PVIC010044803.1, forward strand.
ACTGCTCCAGGAAGGCTGGGAGTAAAGAAATGGACCTACCAGGGAAATGCCACCAAAAAGGAGAAACAGAATCCATGCGCCCCCAGCACAAGAGGTCGAGGTACTACATGTGGTACATCCCAGCTGGGTGGGCCCTGCCTTGGGAAGTTCGAGGCAGGACTCAGACGGCTGTGTTAAAGTCTATGGGGGATTCTCATGTGTGCCCAGGGCTGCAAATGAGGAACTGAACCACAGCAAGCATTAAGAAAGCTAACGAGGGGAAAGAAAAAATATATTAAAAAAGGAAACAAAGCCTATGTATATAGAGAATAATAGTATATAGGGTGTGTAGGGGAATGGGAACAAATGAGAATTAAGTCATGTCATATACTGGTACAAATTCAGAATTGAGTGTGATCATGATGTGCATATAAAATGTACCAATAAAGAATTTAATTTAAAAAATTAATAAATATAGTCCAAAAAAATAAAAGAGCATGACGAAGACTTGGCGTTACTTCAGGAAGGAAGATTCATCAGAAAGCAGGACATGGGCCGTTCCTAATAAATACCAGATGGATTGGTCAATTGATTGATACTCTTCCCATCTGGTACATATCTATGGAAATGAGATAGTAAATTCCCCCACACCACCCCCCCATTAATCCTGCAGGAAGAAATCTTAAAGTGAGCAGGTTGCTGGTGTAGTAAACCTAGGGCTCTCCTTACAGACACAGAAATGCTCAAGCTACTTCAGATAGTGCCAAAGCAGATCTTCATTTTTTTTTCTTTTTTTTTTTTTTTTTGCTTTTTGGAGACAGGGTCTTGCTTTGTAGTTCAGGCTGGCCCTGAGCTCACTATG
>PVIC010044804.1:0-14876 GCA_004025085.1 Thryonomys swinderianus
TTCTTTTTGAGACAGGGTCTCGCTTTGTAGTTCAGGCTGGCCCTGAGCTCACTATGGTGCCCAGGCAAGCCACTGCGAACTCAGCAATCCTCCTGTCTCTGCCTCCCGAGTGCTGGGATGACAGGCATGAGCCACCACGTCCGGCATTGTGGTATGCGGTGTTGATTGTTGGTGAGTGTGTCTCCACGCCCAGCATTATATGTGGTCACCGGGGATCGAACTCAGGTCCTTGCGCTTGCGAGGCAGGCGCCGGAACCACTGAGCTAACCCTCCGGCCCCTACAGAGTATATTTCATCCAACAAAATCAGAATACACATTCTTCTCAGCTGCCCATGGGTCATTCTCCAAAATAGACCACATACTAGTTCATAGAACATGCTTAAGTAAGTGCAAAGGAACTGAAGTTATCCCCTGCATACTTCAGACCATAGTGTCTTGAAAATGGAGCTGAATAGCAAAAGAAATCCCAAGACGGTCACAAACATATGGAAATTGAATAATAGTCTGCTGCCCAACCAATGGCTCACAGAAGAAATCAGGAAAGAAACTGAATAGTTTTTACAATTAAATGATAATCCCAGTACAACTTACAGGAATTTATAGGATACAATGAAAGCAGTTCTATGAGGGAAATTCATAGCAGTTAATGTCTACACCAGGAAAATAGAGCAAGCTTAAATAAATGACCTAATGCTGAATCTCAAGCTACTAGAAAAAGAGATGCAAGTCAAATCCAAAGCTCGTACTAGGGAGGAAATTTTAAGAATCAGGGCAGAAATTAATTCAATGGAGACTGAGAATGATACAAAAAAATCAACAAATCTAAAAGTTGGTTCTTCGAAAAGATTAACAAAATTGACAGATTCCTAGCCAACCTTATCAAACAAAGGAAGGAAAAGGCTCAAATCCATGCTATTGGGAATGAAAAAGGGGAAATCATCACTGACCCAATGGAAGTCCAGAAGATAATAAACACGTACTTTGAAAATTTGCATTCCACTAAGATGGAAAATGTAAAAGAAATGGATAGATTCCTAGACACATATGAACTTCCAAAGCTGAATGAAGAGGATATAAAAATGTTAAACACCCCAATATCAATTTGTGAAATTGAATATGTAATAAAAAAAAATCTACCGACATGGAAAAGTCCTGGTTCTGATGGCTTTACCACAGAGTTCTACAAAACTTTCAAAGAAGAATTAATGCCACTACTTCTCAAACTCTTTAATGAAATTGAAGGGGAAGCAGTACTCCCAAATTCATTCCTTGAAGCAACCATTACCTTGATTCCAAAAGGAGAAAGTACCCAACCCAAAAAGAGAACTACAGGCCAATCTCCCTAATGAACATTGACGCAAAAATCCTCAACAAGATACTTGCAAACAAAATACAGAGAATTATCAAGAAGATCATACACCCTGACCAGGTGGGGGTTATCCCAGGGATGTAAGGATGGTTCAACATACAAAAATCAATAAATATTATTCACTATATCAACTGACTCAAAGATAAAAACCACATGGTCATCTCAATAGATGCAGAAAAAGCATTTGACAAAATCCGACACCATTTATGATCAAAACCCTACAGAAAATTGAAATAGATGGACTTTATCTCAACCTAATAAAAGCTACTTATGAGAAACCAACAGTCAGCATCAGCCTAAATGATAGTGAACTATATGAAATATAAACATGTACAAATAAAAATATTTTTAAACATTCGCCCACAGTCTCCAGTCTCTGACTTGTAGGTGGAGGCTGTTCAAAACGGGTATACCATAAGTGGTGTGATGGACAAGGGTGTATTTTTCTCCACAGTTTCTCTTTTCTCTCCTTCATGGCTGCAGTGATGTGAGTGGCATTTTCTCTGTCTTCACCCTCCCCATGCTACTTTACTGTACAATTTCTGTCTTAGAACTGACCAACTATGGACTGAACTCACTAAAACTGTGCACCAAAATAAGTCTTTACTCTTTTAGGTTGGGAATTTGGGGCATTTTGGCCTCTAGGGACAGTGGACCCCATAGTTAGGGAGCAGATAGGCTGAAGGCTTCATTGAAGTTTATTAAAAGAAAATAGTAACAGCCATTTCTGCTTCTCCAAGTAGACTCAGAAAGACAAAGACAATAAAAGAGGAAGGAACTAGACCCAGGAAGGTGCCAGGTAGTATGACTTCTTTCCACTGGATTCTAAGAATTTTTAAATTTCCTCTCTGATTTCTTCAATGACTCAATGATTATTCATAAGTAAATTATTCAATCTCCATATGTTTTATAGTTTCTTTGGTATTGATTTCTAATTTCATTTCTTTGTGACATAGGATGCAAGAAATTACTTCATTTTTTGTATTTGCTAAGGCTAAAATATAATCTATTTGGCAGAATATTCTAAGGAACTATTGAGAAGAGCATGTTAGAATGTTCTCTAGACATCTGCTAAGTCCATTAATCAACATAGTAAGCTCTTAACAAATATTTCTTGAAGTAATTATTGGATGACTCCAAGCTGCAGAAAAGGTGAGTCAGTATGGACTGAAAAAGGTCATTACATGGTGTATGTAAGAGGCTGGTGGGAGATGAGGTGGAGAGTGGTATTATTAACTGCAAGAGGAGCACGGATGCAGTTTGGGAGCCAGAAAATAACAGTATGGGAAGGCAATGAGGAAACTCAATAGTAGAGAATGGATGTTGATACTACTTAGCTGGTACAGGTGAGTTTGTGCTTAGGGTTCAAACCAAGGCCAGCTGGACATCTGACCCCCTGGAGGAAACATTGTACACCTGGGCGAAATGCTTCTTTTCATTCTCTTGGGGAAACATGTATGTATATTTGTGTAGATACAGGGCGAATCCATGACAATTGTACTTACATCAGAGAATGTTTATACTATTAGGATATATTTGTGCCAAGAAATTGCAGGGGTTTTTTTGTTTTTTGAGACATGGTCTCACTTTGTAGTTCAGGCTGGCCCTGAGCTCACTATGGTGCCCAGGCAAGCCGACGCGAACTCAACAATCCTCCTGTCTCTGCCTCCCAAGTGCTGGGATTACAGGCGTGAGCCACCACGTCTGGCATTGTGGTATGCGGTGTTGATTGTTGGTGGGTGTGTCTCCACGCCCAGCATTATATGTGGTTACCGGGGATCGAACTCAGGACCTTGCGCTTGTGAGGTGGGCGCTGGAACCACTGACCTAACCCTCCGGCCCCAAATTGCAGTTTTTATTAACAGCTTTCTAGCATCCTGTTTGCCTTTTCTTTCTCCTTCCTTTCTCTTTCTCTCTTCTTTTCTTTCTCACTTGTTTTCCTCCAGTGATAATTTTATATTGATTACATGTTAAAAAGATATTACTTTGTGTATGTTCAACTTGATATAGTATTTTGGAAGTTATTTTCACCTGTTTCCTTTTATTTATTTAATGTGATTACTAGAACAAATAAAACTGTACACAGTCTCCTGTTGTTTTTCATGTGTCAGCCCTCATCTGGGCCCTCATTCTCTCTCTGCAACAATATTCCTGCCCAAATATTTTCAAATTTAATTTATTGGTACATTATATATACACATCACAATTACACTCCACATTGAGAATTCATACCAGTATATGACATGACTTAATTCTCATTTTTCCCCATCCCTTTCCCACCCTACAAGCTTGCCCCTTTATACACAAGCCTCATTTCCTTTTGTAACCATCAATTTTTTTCTTTCCCCCATTACTTACCCCTAAACCCCATTTCCCTTTGAATATTTACTATTTTACAATATCAATCATGCACTCTAGAACTCATTTACAACTTCAGTTTCTCATACCAAAGAAAAAATACAATATTGACACATCTGTTGCCTATTTATTTCACTTAGGAGTATGTCCTTAAGGTATGTCCACTTGAGTATAAATGACTCAGCCTTATCATTCTTTATGGCAGAGAAATACTTCCATTCCTGCCCAATCTTAAAGACCATCAATCAAGGAGCTAGAATAATCCTTCAGAAAGAACTCTAACTTAAATATCTCCTTAATCAAGAAGGGAGCAAAGCAATTCTGACCAATGTCAAACCTTAACAAGGCCCTGGAACAAGTGAAAGTGGATATAGTGTTTCTAGCTTGACTTGATCATGTAGGGCATGATCCCAAAGTGCTTGAGTCTCCTCCTTAACCAGTGTGTCAGTGTACTGTCCTTTTTGGAAGTGTTTCTGAGCATAAAGGAATCCTGACTTCCCTTTGAACTATTTTGATCAGAAAATAAGGTTGCAAAAGGCTTGCTCCATTTGGATGAAAGGATCCATTACAATAGCTAGAACCCTGAAGAAGAGTTCATTTGCATAGCACTGACTCTGACTGAGTGGCCCACTGAATCAGGTTTAGCTATCTCATAAAAGAAGCCCATACTCCAAGTCTGTGTGGCTGTAAGATTATCTTTAAGTAAAATATCATATGGACTTTTTGTCTTGATACTATAAACTATCAATTTAGTGTAATTTCTTGAATTTCAGTAATTCGCCATACTTAATAAAGTGATAACTTTTAAAAAAATTTGCATACTCAGCAAGGGTCCTACAACCAAGCTACACCCCTAGCCCAGAGTGATAGCTTTTATGTGGTAAAACAATCCTATTGTTCTGTACAAACTTATCACAGCACACTTATTACCTCATCAGACTAGCTGCTCACCTGCTTTTAAAGACATTGTATGTACAAGTTTTTGTTTACACTTGTTTTCTACCTTGGGGTTTAGATACAAAAGAGAATTTCTGGATTGTGTGATAATTTCATGTGTAGATTATTGAGGAATCACCAATAAATTAAGCATGTTTAAAAATAACCTCTCTGAAGACTCTCTTGTACTGTCCTTTCACCCAAATTATTCTTACTTTTATATGTTCTGCTTCTTCCACCTTGAACAGCTCTCCTTACCCTTTAATTTGAGTTTAATAACTTCATGTCACCTTCCTGCGGTCACTGGACTGTAAACTTCTAGAGGGCAGAAGAAAAGCCTTAATTTTCGTGTTTACTTTAATAGCCATACACTTTTGGTGAATAGTAAGTCTTCAATAATTTTTTTCTGGGCAAAATAAAATATTGTCCTGGTTACAGAAATGACTTAGCTTCAAACAGGGTGACTTTTCATTTAAGGAACTAAGTATATAAAATGCTACAGAGTAGTAATTGTTTGATTCATCCTGATGCATCAAGTTTGCTATTGTGTTTATTTAGTCAAAGAAGTAAAGGGTCTATGTGTATATGTATGAGGACTAGGATGCTATATTTTGTATACTGCAGCTGTTTGACAGTAAGTGACGTTTGCAGAACGTTATCAGCCACTTGACCTCAACCAACATGGGAGAAATTTGTCAGAAATTCATCTTTGAGTGAACCTAAGTTTTGGGCTCCTGGCTACTTTGCTGATGTCTTAAAATTCTGCCTTTTATAAGGCATGATTCTGCCTAGGGAGACTAGAATTTTTGGCAATCTTGCAAAATCACAAGAGTTTTAATTAAATTGCTTTCAACATAGCTTTACTTAATGAGACGTAAGACAAAATGTTGAATTAACACAAAGCATTTCTTAATGGAGTGAAAACAAATAGGAGGTGGCTTTTTCTGTGAGCCTCCTGAAATTGCAATCACCAATCAGAGATGTCAGCTGAAGGCTCCCTGTTGGAATCCTTTTTGTCTCTGAGTCAGCGTACAAAATCAAATGCTGAAAAAGAGTTGAATTTCCAAATGCAAAATTGTAGAGGATCAATACATAAGGCATTGCTTGCTTTCTAAAAGCTTATAATCTAGCTGTGGAGTTAAGAAATTGATACATATAATATCATTATAAATTAGGACAGAATGAAAAGAGGACTAAACTAATTAGATAAATAGTTGGAGATAGGAGAAATGGGAGAGGTTTGGAGGAGTGCTCACTACAGGACTCAGTGGAGAGGAAGAGGTCACTGAAGAGTTGATAAGTACATTAAGACAGAGGTTGTGGAGTTGCAAAGCAAGAGCATCATATTTGCCAAAGGCATGCATAGGTTAAGGGGTATCAAGTGAAATCATCTAAATGGAGCAGGATATTCACATAAGGAAGTATATGGATCTAAGAATGGCATGGGTAAATTGGGGGTCAGTTTGAAGAGTCTGAAAATAAAAAGGTTTTTTTCTCATCCTGTTCAGAGGGAGAAGCCATCTGGGTTTCTGAGCTGATGACTGGAGCACTTGGAGTTATGTTTATGGAAACACAATCTAAGAAGGTATTGCAAACAGATTTAAAGGGAGAAAATAATGGAGGAGAGAAGTAAATGAAGAGACAATTGAAATATTTCAGCTGAGAAGAGAGGTTTGAACTAGCACAGTGAAAACAGATATTTAAAAATGCAAGGGGGAAGTAGGCTTACATAAAATTAGATTTACTTTAGTCACATGTCTTTGCATGCTAATTTAATGTTTAACTTATATATTGTTACTTCTTATTCTCCAGAACCACTGTGTGGGACATTAGAACCTTTACAAAGCTAAAGCTGACCTTCCAACACTAGGGTCATTCTCAGTAATGGTCTTGATGCCGGATCTCAGATGAGTCTAAATTCTTCTGAGCAACCTGAGCATATTTTTCTAGTGAACTCCCTGGTGAGAGAGCTTGATGCAGGTGGAAATTTCTGTTTAGTTCACTTACCTATCCCAAGTACCTAGAATAGTGCCTGGCTGGTAGCAAGAGCAAAGAATGTTGTGGATAAGTATTTTATACTTCCTCTTTTTTCCCTGATTGTAAACTTTTTCATCAAAATTTATACTCAGTTCTTGATCTTAACATTTATTTTACTGAAAAACTAGAACTAATCTGAAAAGGATGTCCATTTACTCCCCTAAATCAACAAATCCAATTATATCTTTACCCATATTGTCTGCTTCCCACTTATCACAAAGGACAGCTTGTCCCACTTTCTATCTAAGGCTACCTCTCCCAACTGTTCACTAAATCCCATCTCCTGCCTGTTGACTTTTCCCTATAAAATTTTCCCTCTGAAATGGATAATTCCATCTCCTCCTGCCTGTTAACTTCTCCCTATAAATTTTTCCCTCTGAAATGGATAATTTCCTTCAGAAAGCCCTGAGGCAGAAAAGCAAAGAGGTGGTCTGACCTGTGCCACAGGTAGTGTGCTAAAAACCTGCACAAACGTATCTTCAGGACTGCTTTTAGGTGGGCTATGAGGATTCAAAACATCTGCTAAAGGAGTGTTTCTCAGCACATAATTTTATGCCTGACAATTAGTAGGTGCTAAATAGTTGCTGAAGAATGAACATCTCTCATCTTAAACTGTCTCTCCCTTAACCCACAGCCTCATCTTCTCTGTAACTCTATATAACAAAATCCACATTAACATTTTTTATAGGCTCACTGTCTTCTCCTCCTCTTCCATGATCTCTCTTGATCAGCTGAAATTGCACTTTTATGTCTATCACTCTACTGTAACTTCTGCTTTGAGATCACCAGGGACCTCTATTTTGCCCAACCCAATTCCTAGATCTCAACTTGCCTGACCTTTCAAACATCATTGACTAATGAGTCACTCTTCTTTCTCTTTCTCTTTCTCTTACTGGACCATCCATCTCAGTTTTATCTACTGGCATTTTTCTGTCATGTTTGAAGCCCTGGTTTCAATCTCTGTCACTTAAAGAAGAAAGAAAGAAAAAGAAAAAGAAAAAGGAAAAAAGAAATCAGGCACATAACATCATAATTTTTGGTTGATGACACACTTTTTGTCAATACTTGACCATCTTTCAATTAATTCATTGTTTAAAGTAATTTAAAAACACATACAAAACTCGTTTCTTTTCTTTTTCCTTTTTTTTTTTTTTTTTTTTTTTTGAGACAGGATCTCGCTTTGTAGTTCAGGACGGCCCTGAACTCACTACGGAGCCCAGGCAAGCCTCAGACTCAGCAACAAAACTCATTTCTTGATACAGAAAACAGAATATTGACAGAAGATCTGCATGACTTGACTCTCCAGGTCTTTATCATCTGCCATTCTTAGTGCTCTTTCTTTCAAGTTGCCCTCCTAAATGCCATGAAGACTCTTTCCCAGGATACCTTTTCTCATTTTATTCAAGTAATTACTGGAAGCAAAGCTTCCACAGCCTCCTCATTAAAAATAGCATTCTTTGCCCAAATGCCTGCCAACTGGTACAACCCACTCTGGGGACAGTGCCAGGTGAGCAGCAGCAAACAGCAATGCAGGTATCCTCAAGCCAGCTCACGAGGGCACAAACCTCCTGTGGACAGAAGGGCAAAATCTCACTTGATCTTGGGTTTTGTTATGAATATAAAGCTTGAGAACAGAGTTCACAATCGTGATCTTCTTGGTTTTAAGTAGGTGTCAAAAAAGTTACTACAAGAATAACTGACTTGCGAGGGCTATGAGTTCACAGTGGTGTGGCTTTTTTTTCCCCTTTAGCCAGATGTCAGCTCTTCCTTGCACTGTAAAGGAGAATTCACTCTATCTAATGCCTAATCTAACCTGATCTAATCTTATCACATTATCTAGTGCCTTGGAACAGGCAGCACGAACTGGGTTTTGACCACTATGAGACAGGACTGAATTTGGCTTTCCCTGTTTTGACAGCAACAGCAACAATGACAACAACATCATCCTTGAACACCTTATGCTTTGTGGATGATTGCAAAACCACAGGCAATTTCATCACTTTTCTGGATGTAGGGCACATATTTCCTAATGTAGGACTTCTCAAAAAAAAAGGAAAAAAAAGAGAAGGATAAATCTCAGATACTTCCCTCTTCAAGTCCAGTGCCTAGTTATTTAAATGTACATCTTGTAAAGATGAGAAACAAAGATAACAGAAAAGAAAGAATAGCACACCTCCCCAATCACTGAGTCAATGTGTTAATCTTATTCTGTGCACAATCCTCCTTGTTACATGGGTATTTGTGCACTGTCTCCTCTTAATAGACTGAATGCTCCAAGGAGAAAGACCTGACTTCGTTCACCATTCTAATTCCACAACCTACAGCAGAACCTAGTATGTACTGTAATAACCACTTGTTGCTGGTTGTGTTCTTTGGGATGCAGTCTCTGAGAGAGATTTTGGTGTGCCTGACTTGTTCTAGGGAGTGCTCTTGGGATCAACAATTATAAAAAGGAAGAGAAGAGAACAGGATTTGACAGAAAGTGAAATTGGGCTGTGGCAGTCTTGATGAAACCCTCAACCAATCCCATAGGAATCTCTGAAGCTGGGTTGGCCCTTCAGATTTGTACCACGATGGAGTAACAGGTCTGGACTTTTACAAACCAAAAACGTGCTGGGTTGCCCTAGGAAGGGGACATGACCTTAGAGATGGGGGTCTCTTTAGCCAGGCAGTTGTGTAAGCAGCCAAGGGGCTATATCCAGCAGCACTTTTACAATTTGTGAAAATAATTCTTCATTTATGTATGGAGAATCTAGGTAGCATATTCTTGTGCTCAACAAAGCACTCAATTGGGAACATAATGAGGGGAAAGAATAAATATGATTCCAAATGAAAATAAAAGAGCATGTATATAAGGGGTAGGAGGTTGTGGGTGGGTAGGGATGTGGGTAAAAATGAGAATTAACTTGTGTCATATATTGGTACAAATTCCCTAATGTTGTGTGTGATTGTGAGCTGTATATAAAATGCACCAATAAAGAATTCAATTTTTAAAAAAAAGAACAAATGGAATGAATTTGCAAGAAATAAAGCCAAGTAGAGTATAGGAACCAGCCCCTATGAGATGAACCCAAACGTGACCAAGGTGTGACAAAGAGGAAAAATAAAAGAGACGCAGAAATGTTAAAATCTGGGGAGGCCAAGGAGTTTATGGCTTCCTTCAGTATGGAGCCCTGCGAGCAATTTGCCTTCATTGACTTAGACACGGCAAAAGCAATTAGAGTTCCACAGGATTCATCTGTCTCCTACCCTCCACGGTACTTCTCTGGGTGAACAACTTAAGCTCAGTTGTCTTTACTTCTCTGTGCAGTGTGTTAGCATGTTGCATGCCCTCTTTTCTCCTCAGTGCTGTAGGAGGAGGCCAATTAGGCCTCGTTCTTCCCATCTGAATGCCGCAGTAGAGTCAAGTTTAGCCTATGCCCAGTGTCTTCCATTTGCTCATTCATCCACTGGCTGTTATGACCCCTGTGTTGGGTCCCTTAAGATGTAACATTACAGACAATGTGCCTTGACCTCACGGAAGAGAGTAAAACATGGCCCAGATGTCCACGTCCAACAAAGCAGGATGTTACAACTGACATGGATAGCACACACGAGTTTAGAGGGGAGACTCCTCAGCTCAAGGAGTAAGGGAGGAGCACTGAGGAAGGCAGCATGGAAGAGGCTTTCAAAGCCTGGAAAGAGGGCTAAGACTTCAATGGGCAAGGAAGGAGGAAAGCAGCTGGCAGGTAAGAGGTAGTTGATGGCTCAGATGGCTCAAACGTAGGAAATTCAAAGCCATGGGGCCATTGATCCCCTCTGTGCTCTAATACTTAAAAGTTGAAAGCTTCGTTGCACATGCATCCCTCAGATGCCATATAACCTGTGCTTGCAGCCAAACTCTGAAAGAGGAAAGCACAGCCTCCTTACCTGCTAACTCAATCAGCCTTGGGGGATAATTTACAGAAGTTCTCTGTGATTTGTTCTACTTTTAAAACTGTAATGAGCCAGTAAATCCAATCATGCAAAGTATAAAACAGCCCATTGTATTTGGGAACCAGAGTGTAATATATACAGAAAAGGCTATATTCTTTTGACAAGAAAGCAAAGGGTCGCTAGCTGAGTCTGGTTTTAAAAGTTAAGCATCCAATAAGCAGGTGTAAAGCTGGTCACTATTAGACCCTGACACATGAAGAAACAGAGGTATAGGAATGTGAAGGGATTTCCTCAAATGACTCAACTCCTAAGTGTCAAAGGAGAGGCCCAACGATAAATGCACAGCCTCTATGTTCCTGAAGTGACCCTCTGAATCTTCAGCCAGAAAGCCCCCTATGGAATGCCTGTTACCCTCTTTCTTGAATTAAGAGCAACAAGAGGCTCCAGCCAGCACATTTGCTGGGTCGGGGGCAGCTCTCTGACCACTGCAAAAAAGAATCAGAGCAGCTGAGTTAGTTTGGAGTCTGTTTTCTTGTAGCCCATGAATGGCAGGCCAAGAATAAACGATGGGCTTTATTGTTGGGGTAAGAGAATTGATTTGCAAGGCCCTGACAGAGGTCATCAGCCTTGGCCCTGATGGAAAAAAGAAAATACAGAGAGTGGCAAGTACAGTTATTACTTGAAACCATAGTTTCGGCTTGAGGTTCCTATTTGGCTTCATGTTTTACCACGGGTTAATTAATTTCTGTTTGTCTAACCTAATCAAACTGAATAGTGACTTCCTGATATGCTTCTAAAATAGTTTCTCCCCAGGCCCGCACTGCAGATGGATCCAGCATTTCTTAAGGACCAACATCTCTTTAATTGTTCAATGGCAACCTCAGACTTCAGCTTGGAATGTGTGGGTTGTGTTGTGACCAGAAGGGACTGAGAAGGAGACTGAGTGCCAACAGTGGTTCTTGCAACATCATTTGGAATTGGAACTATGATCAGAAATGACACTTCAAAATTAGGCCTGAACAATACAAAAAGGCTATAGACAGAATTACACAAAGTATGATGTTAGGCCTGGAGAAACTTACCAAACAAGTTTATGTTTGTTTATTCCAAATAGGATGACAGTTAACTGTTGGTGAATGGATATGTGCTTCTCAATAGTGAGCCACATGACCACGAATGCCTGAGGGTGACCCCTTTGAATCTTCTACTCTTAATTAGGGGAATTCTAGTGGTTCAAGTTCAGCCTATGAGTTCTGGCAGGAGCCAAGAGTATGTGGACATTTTACTGATAACCTAATATTCTGACCGTGAAGATTTTCTACACTGCTCAGTTTCAAGATGAAACTTGGGAAGAATAAAACTTTATAGAATTACATCCAGTTTCAAATATCATTACAAATAGTTAAATCCAGTTAGTATTAGATGAGGCAGAAAAGTTGCACAACTATGGTGGTTGTGTGATGGATCTTAACAGACAGTGGCAGCGGAAATATTTCTGTTTTCCTAGAACTTTTTGACTGGTCACTTGCTTTGGTTCACACTTTGGAGGCTAAAGTTTGGCATGTCGCTATCCCTCCTTTGAGTTTTCACCCTCCCTGTCATTCCCTTCATGTTATACTTTTATCAAACAATCTCGTTCAAAAGACAGTGAGGCCAGTATCCTGTCCCTGTTTCATGCAGTGCTCACCTATTCCTGTCATCCTCCACCCACCTATAAACATGCATTTTTTAGTATTCAATTTCAACCTAGATACGTCATGTTTGGGGTGGCAGTGCTTGGATGTGTGTCTGCGAGAGACATATATTGTCTTCCTTCAACCTAAAAGCAACCATTTTCCCTTCTTTAGCTACAAGGAAATAAAATGCTTCAGAGAATGACTTAGTTGGCGGGAACCAGAAGAATGCAGCTCTCACAAGCTATGACGGTCTACTGTGATAGAAAACTATTGGAGGGTTTTTTGCAGGGACATGATGTGATCTCCTTCATGTTTTCTATCTCTGTGGTAGCTGATGCTTGAGTAACAGATACGGATCCAAGGGTGACATCGGAGAACCTGAGAGGTACTTCAGACAGTGTTCTGAGCCTGCTCTCGTCCAAGGCTAATTAATGATCCTCATTCTTCTCCACATCCTGGGAACATGTTAAGAAAGCTTTGGTGCTGCCTGGGTAATAAGATGTGACTTCCTCTCACACATTCCCTGTGCCCATTTCTGCTTAAGCATCCTCTAGGTACGGGTAGAAGCAGACTCCACAGAATCAATTGCTATCAACTTCTCTTCCTTTTTAGATGCTGACAACATTTACAACTCTTCTCAAGCAACTCTTGAACTCAGAATACTCCAAGAGGTAAAGATGCTAGATGGCCTGTTTTTGTTTGAGGAGGAGAATTATGGAATATGAGTGTAAAGGGGGAAAAGGCATTGTGGGGGGAAAATCAAGGTAAAAGCTGTGATGTATCACTGGAAGACAGAAAAGAAGAGAGAAAAACATCACAGAAAGTTCCTGAGTTTATCAAGGTTTCTTTTAAGGTTACCAACCCAGGAACTGTGGAAACAGTGAAAGAGGATTTCAGAATTTGTCCAGCTTTTGTAAGACTTCATGAATGTTTGGGTGACAGATTCTGCTTCACTCAAGTAAGGCTGCCAACCTAGTGTACTAACCTCTCTTTCTCCTTCCTCTTTCTTTCTTTCTTTCTTTCTTTCTTTCTTTCTTTCTTTCTTTCTTTCTTTCTTTCTTTCTTTCTTTCTTTCTTTCTTTCTTTTCTTTTTTTTTTTTTGAGACAGGGTCTCGCTTTGTAGTTCAAGCTGGCTCTGAGCTCACTATGTAGCCTAGGCAAGGCTCAAACTCAGCAATCCTCCTGTCTCTGCCTCCCGAGTGCTGGGATTACAGGCGTGAGCCACCATGCCCGGCACTTCCTTCCTCTTTCTTCATTTCTTTTTTCATGTTTTAGTCTCTTCCCACTAACCTAAAGCTTCCTGATAACAGGAACTAGATCTTGCAGCCACATCTTCTGAGATGCTCGGTACATGGCACATTAAGGATCCATCCCTCGGTGATTAACACCATAAAATGAGAACAGTTGTTTTGACCTCAAGGCTTATTGGTGAGAATCTCTTGCAGACAGTAGGTATCCTTCAGTAGTTTGTGAATCTGAATTCAGAGGGGTCTTTTCATAATCATTGGGTCACAGCTGCCAACAATTATTTGGGCTGGGAAGTCGTGGCCTCATTCACATGTGCCCGAGACTGTCCATTTGGAGGTAGGTACATTTCTTGTTATGAGAGAACACAGCAGAGTAGGACAACCTGATTTTCTGGTAAGGCCAATGCTCTGGGATCGACCACATTTGGCCAGAACTTCTAGATCCATCTAATTGCTAGTTTCTTACCGATATGTTTCCCTTCCCACAGTTAAGTATTTTTCTTTCTCTCTTATTATGTGTTCCATAGCTGCTCAGGGAAGTTAGTCTTTTTTTTTTTTTACAATGCTGAGGATTGAGTCCAAGGCCTTCTACATGCTAACCAGCTCTACCACTGGGCTGTACTCCCAGTCTTCAAAAACTGTTTTCAGTGACAAATGTGTGTTGCACAGGTACCAGGTTAAGCCACTGTATGAGGGGTTATGAGGAAAACCAAACAAATCACCATGTGACAACACTTTTCTAGGTACCAAGACCTCACTAAGCCTTTTACACAATGTTTCTCATTTGCAAAAATGAATATAGTAGTTTCTGACCATGAGGTACTAAACATCATTCAAAGAAATACAGGAATAATGAATTTTTTCCAAGTATGTGACAACTAAATTTTGAGCTACATACTAATATTACAATGTGTTTGGATAAATTTCTGCAACTTGCTTCATTTTAAAACCTGTCTTGGGTGGTTTTTCATGTTACATAATAGCTTCTTTATTCTTTTCAGGATTGCATAATATTTCCACCATATGCATCACTATAATTCATTCATTCATTTGTCTCTTCTTCATGGACATGTAGATTGTTACCAGTACATTGCTACTAGAAATAATATTGCAGAGAATTATAAGAAACATTACCAACATTGTGGAGATCTATGTGGAGATTTCTCAGAAAACTAGGACTACGGGTCCCATTTGACCCTGCTATACCCCTGCTAGGAATATACCCAAAAGAACTTAAAAACTCACATTGGAAAGACAGATGTACACCCTTGTTCATAGCAGCTCAGTTCGTGATAGCTCAATCTTGGAAACAACCCAAATGTCCATCAACTGGAGAG
>PVIC010044805.1:0-14870 GCA_004025085.1 Thryonomys swinderianus
AGAAAGAAAATAAAAGAGCATGTATAAGGGGGGAGGAGGGGGGAGTGGGTAGGGATATGGGTAAAAATGAGAATTAACTTGTGGCATATACTGGTACAAATTTCCCAATGTTATATGTGATTTTGAGATGTATATAAATTGTACCAATAAAGAATTCAATTAAAAAAATTAGAATTAACTCATGTCATATACTGGTACAAATTCCCCAATGTTGAGTGTGATTGTGAGCTGTGTATAAAATGTACCAATAAAGAATTCCATTTAAAAAATAGAGCTTTCATAGGCATTTTCTGACCATATCTGAAATTCACAATTTGCAGGTGCTCTTGGAATCTAACCCTGTCAAGTTTGGAAGTCCACTGTAACTCAACGTTAGAGCACTTGCCTAGCAAGTGCAAGACCTTAAGTTCATTCCTAGTAGCCCCACACACAAAAAATTAAACGTAAAAGTATTGACTGAATGAACAAATAAATGAGCACATTTAGAGACATTTCTAACTCTTCAGCATCTGCAACCATGTAGGACACATGGTAGTGGGCAATAAATAGATGTTTTGGGAAAATCTGGCACACAGGAACTCAGTAGACAGGATGGCACATTGCTGCTACCATCCCATAAACGTAAGATTTTATGCCCACATTTATGAATGCATCCATTCAGCTGTCCTGCCATCCAGGGTATGGTGGGACAATACACCAAAACGGTGCCTTCAACTGGTTAGGTGCAAAAAAACCTTGGCCCCGGTCCCAGTGGGGCTTTTAACTCACTGTAGCCCTGGTTTAGTCTCTGGAGAGAAGGAAGTGAGTTGTATTTAAGTGCCAGAGGCAGCTTCCTAGTTCCCCTAAGAGAAGGTATAGTGGAAGATGCTTATTATTAGCCTAGTCACTGGCTTTAGGCTTTCTGTGTACCCTTTCTCTCCTTTTTTTGTTCTCATCTGCTAGATGATTCATATTTTCCACAGGCAAGGGAGCATTTAGGAGGCCTAGGGTGGTGGTTCTGATCCTGTCAGTGCTGAGTTTAGGTGGATTGTATTTTTCAACCCCCTCAGGTGTAAAATGGGAACAGTAAAAAACAACAACAACAACAACATTAAATTTGATGCCATAACAAGTCTTTTTGTTTGTTTTGTGAGATAGGGTCCCATTATGCTGTTCAGGTTGGTCGCAAACTTGTGGTCTCAGGTAATCACCCTGGCTCATCCATCTTCTGGGCAACACACGTAGGCCACTATGATTCTAAGTATTAAAGGGCTGTAAAGGTGACTGGACCCTTCTCCTGAGGTCTAACCTTACAATTTTTTTTTTTAAGGGACACGAGTGTCTTTGTACCTGAAGTGAGAACACACAAACTAAACAGAAACCTTACCTTTTTAGGGAAAATCTGGGACGGCAGGAAGTGTATTTTCGCGTAATATAAAGGTGGCTGAAATTAAGGGAACTGTGAGGGTAGGGAAAGGGTCTCACTTCTGTGCCCTGAAGGCCCTCCAGTAAGTCTGGCATAAAGCTTCCTCAGGTTCCCGACTCTGGGTAACAAGTAATGAGACACAGGACCTGTTTCTCAAGCATAGGTCACATACAGCGGTGAACAGGGAGGATACAAGTCAAAAACAGGTGGCCATAGTCCCGCCCAGTCAGAGACCACAAGAATGGTGCAATCGAGTCCGGTCCGTCACGGGAGGAGGATAAATGTGCTAGTCGGGGAAACATGAATAAATGAAAGAACGAACGACGCGCGGGCGGCTACAGACCCGCGCAGGAGGAAAAGGCCTGAAGGGTCTAATTAATACCTGCGAAGCCGCTATAGTGGGCCCCAGGCTCGTAGTGCCTTCGGCCAGAGGACACGTCGTAGACACGGCCAAGCAATGCCAAGTAGAGGCCCGGGTCTCCTGGGCCGCCGCGGTAGCGGGACAGCTCCTCTGGTATGAAAAGGCGAAAACCAGCGGAAGAACCACACCAGACCATCAGCCGGGATGTCAGCACGGCCACAGCCGCTACGGCCAGGCTCAGCAAAACTGCAAGTCCGCAGGGTCTCCCCTTTAAAACAACCGCACCCATGCCACACTTCCACAGTTGCCGCCTCGCTGCCCATAACTAAAATGGCGGGGCTGCCGATCATGACGTCACCTATGCGCCTTGCACTCTCAAAACCCTTTGCGAAAAGCTCACTTCTTGGCTCCAGCTCTTTCGCACTCTTGTTCAGCCTAGTTTGCAAAGGTGGAGGAATGCTGAGAAAGCGGACCAACCGTGGAAGACCTTACAGTTTATCCGCCCACAACAAAAATGGAGGCAAGGAAGGCTGCAGGATGACTTAGAGGTTGACAGACGCGCTCTCTGAGAAATCAGGGTTTCACCCTTTGCTGCAGCAGTCCTCCGGTAGGCGTCGTAAGCTGCTAGAGTACGCTTGACTGAGCCATTACGACAGAAGTCCTCGCTTGACGGCCAGGAAGCCGGAAGTTGCTCCTGCCGCTGTCGTCTCCTCCCTGTCCCCGCCCGCTGAGCACTGTCGGAGGTTGACAGGTCGAGGCTGGGAGGCAGCGGCGGCAGCAGAGTCCTGCACCCAAGACTGAGGCCTCATGGGGAACGCTCCGAGTAACAGCAGTGAAGACGAAGCGGCAGCGGCTGGGGGCGAGGGCTGGAGCCCAAACCAGGACTGGGCCGCCGACTCGGGTACGACCCCCGGCTCGGGCCCTGCGGCCCCCGCGCTGCCGCCCGCCGCTGCACTGCTGGAACCGGCCAGGCTGCGAGAGGCAGCGGCTGCGTTGCGGCCTTCACCGCCTTGCGAGTCGCTGGTATCGAGGCACCACGGCGCGCTGTTGCGCTGGCTGGAAGAGCGGCTGGGCCGCGGCGAAGAGTCCGTCACTCTGGAGCAGTTCCGGGAGCTGCTAGAAGCTCGCGGAGCTGGCTGTTCCGGCGAGCAGTTCGAGGAGGTCAGGGTGACTGGCGACGCGGGGGGGGGGGGGGGGGGGGGGGGGGGGGGGGGGGGGGGGGGGGGGGGGGGGGGGGGGGGGGGGGGGGGGGGGGGGGGGGGGGGGGGGGGGGGGGGACGACGGGGCGGTCGCCCCCAAGGGCATTAAGAAGTGGGCAGTTTTGGAAAAACCAAGTAGGAATCTGTAGGGCCCGCCGCTTCTAGAAGTATAGGGTTGCTGGGACCCTTTTAGGGTGCGCCTAACCTGTTCACTCCGGATGCTTTTCTCTAGCCTTTATTACAGATATGGAAAGCCCAGTCTAGGCTGTCCTTGCTCTGAAGAGCTGAAGAAGTCAAGATATCTTTCCATATTATAGTTCAGACATTTGTGTGTTTGAAGCTGGATCAGTTACTCTCAGGAGCTTTTTTATCAGACTCTGAAACTGTTTAATGGAAATGATGTTCAAGGATCAAGGGAGTGGCAGTGAAAGCCATTCTGTTTTACTGGCCTGGACAGGTTTTTGCAAAGCACCTTTCAAGTCCAATGTGTCCATCAGTAACTGTAGAAGGAGGAAGACTCATACTCTGCAAACCAGTCTAGTCTCATCTTAAAGAAAACTAGAGTTTTGGTTTTCACTTAAATCTGTATAAGACCTAAAATTGGCAGGTAAATACCGGGGTTCCCCCTGAATACTGTACTTACACGAGTTTCCTTTATCTGTACTCGACTTTTCATTTTAGAGTTAGGAAGACTGATCCTGGATCACTCAGTGAGTCATTTAGTGGCAAGCCTGGCACTGTTACCCAGGTCTCTTGATTTTTTAAAATGTTCCACTACTCCTTTCCAAAGATCCTGTTTCAACTTCGCAGTATTATGACCCAAAAAATGGTGTTTAATTTGTGAAAATGAATAAGCTACATAGAATCCAGTCAGAGAAAGGTGAGTAAAATAGTAAACCAAAACCAGGCATGTTACTGAATACCTGTAATCCCAGAACTGTGGAGGCTGAGGTAGGAGGGTTGCCACAAGTTCCAGGCCAGCCTGGGCTACCTAGTCAGGTCCTGGCCAGCCTGAACTACATAGCAAGACCCTGTCTCAGAAAAGAAAAACAAAGCCATCAACCAACAGACCTTGTCATGTGATTAAAAGCTTCTATTTACTTTAAAACCAGAAGCTTTTGAAATCTTTTTTGAATATTTTCCTATACATGATGAGAATATTCAGATAATGTAATTTGTGTCCTTATATTTTTCTTTAAAAATACCTTTAGTCTTCCTGATTCTTGAAATATTGATCATACTAATGAAAGGTTCTATCTTTTTTTTTTTTTTTGAGACAGGGTCTCACTTTGTAGTTCAGGCTGGCCCTGAGCTCACTATGTAGCCCAGGCAAACCTTGAACTCAGCAATCCTCCTGTCTCTGCCACCTGAGTGCTGGGATTACAGGTGTGAGCCACCATGCCTGGCGAAAGGTTTCTATTTTTAAAATTTCAATAATTTATATAATACTGTCATTTATATTTATTTTTTAATACTATCGTTTAGTACCTATGCATATGAGACTATAAAGTGGTGGTAGAAGGAACTATTCAGATAAGCTCAAGGAACTAGCACTTTTGGGTTTGTCTAAGAGGTCAATGGAGACACACAGTACTTACATTATAAGAGTGTCTGATAGGAACAAAACTATAGATGGGCTTTGTAGAGGTCCCATAATATAAGGCCAAGAAATTCTTGGGGCACAATCTGTAAAATCAAGAGCTGTGTCATTATTCAGTTGAGCAAATATTTAATGGATGCTAATCTTTACTGAGTGTTAATCATTTGGGTGACAGTGGATAAAGCAGATAGCTTGCTCTTGATACATGATGTAATAGAAGAGATAATGCAATAATTAAACATGTGGCGAATGTTATATGGGAAGACATAAGGGGTAAATAACAAGTCTTTGCTCTCATTTAGAAATTCAAGAAAGATTTGCCTGAAAAGTAACATTAGACCCCAGTTTTGAAAAGTGAAAGGAGCAGGAGTGTGTTTTCAGGAAGAGTTAATTTCATCCACAAAAGTCCAGAGAGTGGAGAATTTGAAAAACTAGAATGGTGTAGTAGATTAGATAAAATTGCTTCAGAGAGCAAAACCCCCATGTATCAGTGATTTAAGAAAAAAAAAAAAAAAGAAGAAGAAGCTACTTTCTTATGTAAACATCCAGGCCATAGTTCAGGGAAAGTGTGGCAATTGCAGTCATCAGGGACCTGGCTTCATCTTGCACTCTGCTTCCACAGACACCTTCCACTTAGTGAGCCAGCTGCCTCCTCCTGTTGTGACTTTCTACATTACAATAGGTGGGAAAGTGATAAGATAAAGAGTCATATCCCCTTTTAAGGATATAGCATACATCTCATTGATCCAGATTTAATCACTTGGCCAAATTTAGCTGTATAGATGGCTAGAAAAGATCTTCTATGGTCATATATTCAGCTAAAAATCAAAATTTTAATGACTGTGGAATAGAAAAACAAGTATAGGGTTACGGTTAGCAGTCTTTAACAGGTATGGCTAGATCAGGAACTATAAAAGAAAGAATGAGCCCAGAGCAGTAGGCAGGGACCAGATATTCAGGTCCTTTGCAGCCTGTTGAGGAATTTGCAAATTGGAGTTTTAAGCAAAGTGCCATGAAGATTTTACTTGTAGAAAGCCAGATGGGAAAAGGGGGCTAGTCAATCCAAAGATATCCGCAGAGAGGCTGTTACTCTCTAGAGGTTTGGTGGCTAGGGATAGAGAGTGACAAATGATATGAAGTGGGTAACTTCAAGAGCAGTTCAGAAGGTAGAATACACAGTTCTTTATTTGTTTGTTTTTTGAGGCTGGCCTTGAACTTGTGGCAATTCTCCTGCCTCAGCCTCTCAAGTGCTGGGATTATAGGCATGGGCCACCATACCCTGTTTAGCAAAGTTCTAGAAGACATATTGGATGTGGATAGAGGATTAGAAGCAGTAAATCAAAGATGACTCCTACATAACTGATTTGAATAAGTATATATTTCTGTGTTTATTTACATACTTAGTTTTACATTGTTGATTCCACATCTGACTTCTGGAAATGTATTGTACTATTTTAATACAAGTTTGAGGGTTTATAAAAACAAAGTATCTTTGTAGCAGCAACTAAAATAATGAGTTATTTCCTTTCATTTTTATAAGAGGTAGCATGGTAGATTATCATTGATATATGTGATTATTTTAATGCCAATAATGTTCAAGTATAACATGTTTGTTCTTTGGTCTCCTTATTTGCATTGCTATCCTTGGCCACTTAGCTGTTTTGGTTTCACATTCTTGTGATTTTAATGGTTTCAGGTAGTGTCATAAAGAAGTTGTTTAGTTGTACTGTGGACCAAAGTCTGAAAGGTAATCATTTTATAGTACAATACACATTTCTGATGGCAGGTGTGGTCCAAGACAAGGACTCTTATGTTTGCTTATAGAGAGTAATATTTGATATACTCTTGTCTGGAAGAGAGAGTTGAAATTAATTTCTTATTTGTCATCAAAAACTAGATATTAGATTTTCTGCTCTTAATTTGGTATACTTCAGAAGAATCATGAAGGGTTTAGGGCAGAACAGAATGTTGAGCTCAGGGTTGATAGCAGATAGCTTTAAGGTGAGAATTTAAGATAAATATGTCTTTTTTAAATTAATTTGCTCTATTGTGAAATTCATTGGGTTTTAAGCTGTGATGCAAGGGCAATTTCGATTCATCTCTGTTCATTGTCTTGCTACAGTCCTGGCTGGCAGCCAGTCAGGAAGCATTCTACCTGTTTGCCGTCCATGTGATTTACAAATTAAAAGGCAGTCATTTCACTATTTCAGCCCATCACTTTTTATTAACAAGATATTTCTTGGCATTGGAGGCAACAGTTAAATATAGTTTCTGTGAAAACTAAAAATGATTCTTAGTCACTGTAGGGTTTTAGGAGAAATTTAGGAAAAGCCTTAAAGCCTGTCTTGGTATTAGCATATTATAAGCATTAATCAACTAATTTAGAACAGCAATGATCTCAATAAATGTGAAAACAGAATTATGTACTTGTAATTCTCTACACTTCTAAGTCAAAGTATATGTTGTACACCATACAGCTGCAGCAGACTCCAAGCATTATTTATTGTAGTCCATAGCCCTCAGCTCTCTGCTGCCTAAGGGACAAAATACATTTCCTCTGAATGGATTGGAGCCCACAGGTCAGCCTGACTCACTCTCTGACCTCATATATTTCTGCCCGATTGCAAGGCCCCCTTGCTAACTTGTAGGACTCTTGCCTTATCCTGAATGTGGATCTTCTGCCTCTTAGTTCCTCAGAATTTCCCACCATGGGTCAAGAATTTAGTTCTCTGGCACCACGTCTGCCTTACAAGCACCAGGTCCTGAGTTTTATCCCCTACACACACAGAAATTTCCCCCTTGGCGTCCCACCTGGCCAGATGGCCCTTTGCTCCACTCTAAGCCCTCTGCTTTACAGGCCAGTAGTATGACATTTGAGAAAGGGTTTAGGGCAGAACAGAATGCTGAGCTCAGGGCTGATAGCAGATAGCTTTAAGGTGAGAATTTAAGATAAATATGTCTTTTTTAAATTAATTTGAGGAGAGGATGTGAGGAGAGGATGGAAGATTTGCCTGGCAAAGGAAGAAAGAGATATTTCAGTCAAAAGGCACAGCACATGCAAATATATTGAGAGAAGGAGAGATTATAAGAGAGAGCATCCAGGCACACTGGGAATGATACTCCTGTGGCACGCAGTTGAGAGTCTGAGCTGGTGGAGGCCTTGCTGATCATTATTTGGATACATCCTCCTCCCTTCTCTTCTTAGTGTCCTGACTGGATAGTTATCCTGTTAGTGGTGCCAGTGACTCCAAGTTTGCCCATTCTTCTGGTCCTCTTGAGAATGGGCTAGAGCCAAGCTGTGTGGGAACAAGCTCTATTTCAACTGTTCTCAAGCCAAGTGAACTTAATTATCATACTTGACCCTGCTGTGTCTCAGTGGCCTCCCTTGTGAAATGAGCAGAATAATGTTTTCCTTGTGTCATATGTGTTAGGATTAAGTTATTAGTTCATATAAAGCATCTAGAAAAGTGCTTGGCACACCAAACTCTCATACATGGTATAATGGATACTATTATTTTTCTCTGATGATGTTTACTGTGGCTGCTGTGGCAACCTTTTAAATTCTTAGACAAGGAATGTAAGACAATCTTACAGGTGAGAAAACTGAGGCCTGAAGTGGATAAGTGTGTGCCTAGTCAGGAAATGGTAGAGCTGGGACTAGTTCCAGATGTTTTGACTTCTGACGGAGTGTATTTCTCTTAAGTCGATCCAGCGTGCATCTTTCGTACTTAGGCCAGTGCCTTGCATTCTGCTGGTCTGAGCCCACATTGCTGGTCTGTGATGATTACTCGTCTTCATTCTCATTTATGCAATGCAGTTTTGAGGTCATTAGTGGTTAAGAAAGTTAAACATGACTGGATGGGGGTCTGAACCTTCATGTACCTCATTCTGTCTTCAGGCCAAAGTACATGGATGGAAATCTGCGGCCAGTCAGTCTTATCTGTCATACGGAATCATACTACAGTCTAACTAGATTGTAGTAAAAAAAGTTTTTGCAGTTTACTTTGTATTATTTTGTTCACAGTCCTTTGTGCTTTGGTTTTTGTTGTTTTGGTTTGGTTTTATGGGTTTGTGAGACAGTCTCATTATGTAGTTTAAGCTGGCTTGGAACTTACTAGGTAGCCTTGCCATAGGCCTCGAACTCTCAGTGATTGTCCTGCCTCAGCTTCCTGGGTACTGGGATTACAGGCATGCACCAGCATGTTTGGCCTTATTTGTGATCCTTTGGACTCATACAGCAAGCTATGGGGAAGAAATGTTGAACAAGATGAGGAGTTAAGACTTAAAGAAGACCAAAGTTTGTCCCAAGTATCACAAAATGTAAGTGGTAAAACTGGCACCACGTTCTAATGCAGGTTTCCTATCGCTCTGATCCTGTTACATTTCTCATCTCTCCATTTGTTGCCTGTCATCATGCCTGCATTTGGGTGCTGCCTGATTAGTTACCATGTGAATGGCAGGGCACTACTGAAAAGGTGTTATAGGAGGAAAGGTGAAGAGAGAAGGGAAAAAAATCCTCCTGCCTCTGCCCCCCAAGTGCTGGGATTACAGGCGTGAGCCACCACACCCAGCTTTGTGGTATGCAGTACTGATTGCTCATGGCATTGTTGTATGTGGTTACCAGGGATCAAACCAGGGACCTCGCACTTGCTAGGCAGGCGCTGGACACTGAGCTAAATCTCCAGCCTGGGGTTCATTAGTTTTAACAAAGGCAAAGTATAGACTTGTCCCATTTTATACTATTGGTCATACCTAGTGCATAATCTACACTTGTTTGAATTTTTGGCTCTACCTTCCAAAGCAGTGTGTTTCCAGCCACTTCCTTAGTGGGTTGGAGATCTAAGTCTTACCCTACATGCTAAAAAAATGAAGCAGAAAAGAATGGAATAGAAAATATCAGAGTATACCATATTTGATGAAAGAAAGTTGTATTGTTTCATGAAATTTTTATGTCAAGTATATGTATATTGTGTTTCTTATACCAATTAAATACACCTCTTATGGTGGATCAATCGGTAAAATTTGATAAGTACTGCTGTGAATTTTACTGGAAAACTAGAGGGAGCCCAGAGGGAGCAACTGCAGTGACATGAGTCCAAAGCCATTCCAAATGAGAATTGCTTGAATGGGAGGTGGGTGGAGAGAGACTCAGAAGACAATCACTGTTACCAGTGGTCTAAGATGATAGACAGGTCAGATGTGTTCTGAAAGTGGTAACTTCTAGGAGTTCAGATTTCCATGCACTGTAGGGAAAGAGAGGTATTGCTGTTAGGACATACCAAAGGACATGAGCTTTTCATCACTGACTTATGTAACAGAAGGTGACTGACTACTTATAGAGACACTGGAGAAGTACAAAGGCTCTAAGAAATTGTAGGTCCATTCCAGTATGAGAGTCTATGGGATGATCTTCCCTCTCAACCCTTAATGTTCTTCAGGGCCCCGGAATGCCCTTGCTGTAATATCTGAGTTCCGGCCTTTTAGAATATTAAAATTCTGAATTCTGTCTGTCTTTCCATCTACTACCCTGCTTCCTTTCTCCACAGCAGGGAGTTTATCATTTGCACCATCTGCCATGCACTCTGTATCTGCGTTCACACTGTGCCCCTCTACCTTTGCTGGTCTCTTTTCTTATCCTCTAACTCCTAGTTACTTATTTAAGCTCAGTTTTAGGGCAGTTTTCTCTCTCTTCCAGATCTCTGCAATGTCAATTGGCCCATGGTTGATAGTGTGGGGTCCAGAAGAAGATAGACCAGGGTTCAAATCCAAGCACCATCATTAACCAGTAGTAACCATATGACTTTGAACAAAATACCTCTATTTTTCACTACTAAAAAAGTGGTACCTATTTTGGAGGTTGTTGTGTGAATTAGTCCATGTGAAGTACTTAGAACTATGCCTGGTATATAGCCAAGTGCTCAGTAATGACTACCTTGTTTTGTTTTGGGGGTCTTTTTGGTACCATTGATCAAACTTGGGATCTTGTGCTTGCAAGGCAGGAGCTGGAACTACTGAGCTAAATCTCAGGCCTACTACTAGCTTTTATAGTAGTTTATGGTGTTAACTTCTCTTGTTATAATTATCACATTTATTATACTATTGCTGTTGATTTAAAGATCTGTCTTTTTGGTTAAGGTTTTTGAAGGGCAAAGGCTATGTCCTGTCTATCTTTATATCCACAAACCTAGGTACAATGGCTGCTTGTCATTGTTGAATGAATTGCTGTGTGAAGTCTCAAGAAAACAAGGTAGATATTAAGTAACCTAAACATTTCTTTAGGGATAATTACGAAGTATTAGGAAATTGCATATTTTTGGGGGGAAGCTGTTAGTAAAACTGTTGTAATCAACATAATGTATTAAAAATAGCAAGAATATCATGAATTTTATAGTCTTGCTTATATATACTTGTGATACACTAGGAGTTCCATAGGAAGTCGTGAGCTGTACAGCAGTTGGAGTTGCTGGTAGCACCTGAAGTATAGGAATTTTCTCAGAACTAGGACTCAAGTGCCACTGTGAGATTTAGAAGTGAGGCACACTGAGAGGGTCGTGAGGAGTTAACCTGGGCAGAAGGTTCAGAGTGAAAATTCTGTCAAGTGTGGGTGGGAGAAAGGGATGAAAGTGAGAGTTTTTTGTTTGTTTGTTTGTTTTGTTTTTTGAGACAGGGTCTTGCTTTGTAGTTCAGGCTGGCTCTGAGCTCACTATGTAGCCCAGGCAAGCCTAGAACTCAGTAATCCTCCTGTCTCTGTCTCCCGAGTGCTGGGATTACAGGCGTGAGCCACCGCACCCGGCGAAAGTGAGAGTTTTTAAGCATGTGGACTCTACACTAAAAAGAATCCCAAGGCTTTTCTGATCAAAGGAAGGAGAACTGGATCTTGGAGCCTTGATTCAGTACAAGACCTTGGGCAAGTTTTCTGACCTCTCTGTACAGCTATGAAATTAAGCATCAATAGTATCATTATTGTTATGATAAATTAGTATTTTATGCTTAAAATTTGTGCACAGTGCCTGGAATCTAGCAAGTACTCCAACATTAATTTAGTGTTTCCTAATCCACATCTCATTTCCAACCGAATGGGTTACAGCTGTGCTAGTCCCTTGAATCTTGAGCCATGCAATATTATTTCTCAGTATGCTATAATGTTGCAAAGCTGGTTTTACCTGGCTGTAGGATTTACACCACTGGGCCTCAGGATAGATAGATACTATGCTTTTTTGCAACCTCCTTCCTCCCTTCTTGTATTTTGTGTGCTTTACTTTTTCTTTCTTGTTTGCTTGTTTGTTTCTCACGAGGTCTCACTATGTAGTTGAAGCTGGCCTTAACTCACTATAGTCCAGCCTGGTTTCACACGTGCTCCAGTCCTCCTGTCTCAGCCTCCCCAGGGCTGGGGTGACAGGGGTGTTCTGCCACGCCCTTCAAATCATTTGTTTTTAGTCTAACATTTTGACTCAGTATTGCCTTTGGGTTTAGAACCTGTCAGGGATATTAAGCCATTGTTGTCCTTGTGTTTGCCTTCCATAGTGACTACTGAATCCACTCTGAATCCATCCTGACCTTTTATGAGGAAACTTTCTCTTTGCTGTACGTAAGAATTTCTCTTTCCCTGCATTGTTACAAAACTCCTCTATACTACTTCTGTTGTATAAGTATTCCACTTCTTCGGTCTCCAAATTCATATCCTTCAGTTTGGAGAATTTATCTTGAATCTTACTATTATGATTTTCTTTCCTGCATTTTCCATATTCCGTATTTCTCAAACTCACATTACAGTATTTGGAAGTTGAACTTCCTGGATTAGTCCTTTGGTTTTTCTTTCTGTCTTCTCTTCCAATTTCTAAAGTTCTGTTCTTTTTCTCTGCTTTCTGGACCCTCTAGTTAATTTGACCTTTCAACTTTCCTAAAGAGATTTTAATTTTTTGGTGATACTTTAATTTTTAAAACCATTTAAAATTTTTCTCAATATTCTGTTTTTAGTAGTAGTGTCCTGGTCTTTCATGGTTGCAGTACATCTTTTTTAAAACCACATATTGGTGATGGTGGTGGCACAACTCTGAATATACCAAGACCTGAAATGTGCATTTTAACAGGGTAAATTTTATGGTGAGTGAAATTATATACCAGTAAAGTTCATATTAAAAATATCTTTTCACACCTGTAATCCCAGCACTCGGGAGGCAGAGACAGGAGGATTGCTGAGTTCGAGGCTTGGCTGGACTTTATAGTGAGCTCAGAGCCAGCCTGAACTACAAAGCGAGACCCTGTCTCAAAAGGAAAAAAAAAAAAATCTTTTCAAACATTTCTCTGAAAGTATTGATCATCCTTTTAGAGTTTTCTTTTCCCTACATAGTCTCTCTTTTCTCCTAGTTGCCTTTTCTGTTTCTTTTTTCTTTTTTTATAGTGCTGAGGATTGAACACATGGCCTCATATATATGCTAGGCAAGTGTTCTACTGCTGACCTATATCCCCCTCCAGGCTTAATTTTTTTTTTTTTTGAGTCAGTGTCTCGCTGTGTAGTTCAGGCTGGCCCAGAGCTCACTATGCAGCCCAGGCAAGCCTCGAATTGAGCAATCCTCCTGCCTCTGCCTCCTGAGTACTGGGATTACAGGCATGAGCTACCACGCCCGGCATTTGTGGTATGTGGTACTGATTGCTGGTGGGCGTGAGTCATCACGCCCAGCATTGTTGTTTGTGGTTATCAGGGATCAAACTCAGGACCTTGTGCTTGTGAGGCAGGTGCCAGAACCACTGAGCTAAATCTCTGGTCCCCCTGTGCTTAATACTAAGGCTTTTCTCAAATGTGTGTCTATCCCTTGTACTGGGGGTGAGGTGGTCAAACTCAGAACCTTGCGCTTGGGATGCAGGTATGACACCACTGAACTAAATCCCCAACACCTTTTGTCTGTGTTTAATGGTTTTGGGTTGTCCATGTTGTAGAATTAGGAATTATGGGCTGGTCTTAGTGATAGAATGTCTGCCTAGCATGTATCAGACCCTAGGTTCGATCTGCATCACCACAATGGAAAAAAAATGTGTGTGTGAGGGGATGAGGAACTCAGGCATGGTGGCACACACCTATAATGCAAACACTTTGGGAGGCTGAGACAGGCAGATCACAAGTTCAAGCCCAGTTTGAACCAATTTAGTGAAACACTATTTCATTAAAAAATAAAAAGAAGGTAGAGACGGGAGGATTGCCGAGTTCGCGGCAGCTTGCCTGGGCACCATAGTGAGCTCAGGGCCAGCCTGAACTACAAAGCGAGACCCTGTCTCCAAAGAGCAAAAAATAAAAAATAAAAAAATAAAAAGAGCTAGGCAGAAGGCCCTGGGTTTAATCCTTGGTATTACACACACAAAGAAGGATGGAAAGCTTGCATGCTGTATGTTCCTGGTTTGTTAACTGGGCAACTTTGTAAGATGAGTTGACTGAGCCCTTTCATTGGGAAATTCCCACATCAGGATCTGTAGATAAATTCCCTTGGGCTTATCAGGTTCCTAAGAGGAGACTTTTCCAGTCTCCTGGCTAGAAGGTAGTGGGACCCTGCTAACATTTGGGGAGCCCTGGGGGGAATCTATAAACGTATGGCAAGTAAACTTCAAGCCCTGATTTTTTTTTTTTTTTTTTGAGACAGGGTCTCACCTTTGTAGTTCAGGCTGGCCCTGAGCTCACTATGGAGCCCAGGCAATCCTCGAACTCAGCAATCCTCCTGTCTCTGCCTCCTGAGTGCTGGGATTACAGGCGTGAGCCACCACGCCTGGCACTGTGGTGTGTGGTATTGATGGCTGGTGGGCGTGAGTCACCATGCCCAGCATTGTATGTGTTTACCAGGATCCAACTCAGGACTTCGTGCTTGCGAGACAGGTGCTGGAACCACTGAACTAAATCTCTGGCCCAAGCCCCTGATTTTTAATATGGTATTCTCACTTTTTTTTTTTTTTTCTTTTTGGAGACAGGGTCTCGCTTTGTAGTTCAGGCTGGCCCTGAGCTCACTATGGTGCCCAGGCAAGCCGCCGCGAACTCAGCAATCCTCCTGCCTCTGCCTCCCGAGTGCTGGGATTACAGGTGTGAGCCACCACGTCTGACATTGTGGTATGCAGTGTTGATTGTTGGTGGGCGTGTCTCCACACCCAGCATTATATGTGGTTACCCCGGATCAAACTCAGGTCCTTTTGCTTGCGAGGCAGGCACCGGAACCACTGAGCTAACCCTCCGGCCCGGTATTTCTCACTTTTAGATGTGTGTGGTACTTCTTAGTCTGTCCTCTCTAGATAATCAACTCTTAGGCTTCTACTGAGATTGGAGAG